>SNQJ01S0188726.1:5941-18146 GCA_010110895.2 Picea sitchensis
GAGTTTGGAATGACATAAGTTCTTTACTTGGGACACATCATAGGGGCAAAAGGGGTACAGGTACACCAGGAGAAAATAACAACCATTAGAGAATGGCCTACTCCAAAAACACTCACAGAACTGAGGGGATTCCTGGGCATGTTGTTCCTCAGTCTATACTTAAGGCTTAAAAGTACAGTGTCAAGGCATTCAAAAGTGGGTGATAGGTGTAGAAGAGAGGAGCGTAAACCTTTGGTAAAGAAAACTAGGGAAGATTCCTACGTTGGCGCTGTCTAGCTTCCAACTGTTCCTGAATAGTTATGTCTCGTTCAATGGCTATCCATGATTGTTCAAGTTCGGCCTGGTTAGTTGTCATTTTGATAATGGTGTCGAAGAGGTTTAAGGCAATGTGTGTTTGATTCAGTAGTCCGGGTTCAATGTTAGGTTGAGTTGGTATAGGAACGATCATGGGGGAACAGTAAAGGTATGAAAGACTTTAAGAGAGGTTAAGTGTTGTCTCAGTTTGGTCTTATAAAAGAGAACTCACGGTTGCAGAAATAAAACATGGATGCAAATCTAAGGCTCGTTCCCGTAACTGTATCATATTTTAATAAAAGGGGTGAGGTGGGAGAAAAACATTGAGCCATTTATAGTGTAAGGTTCCTACCAGGGGAAAATATCACGACATAAATGGGAGAGGAAAATATGTAAGAAAATAACCAATGTAACAAAGAATATATGTTGAATTCCGAAAATGCAGATTGGTCTTACACCCGCTAATAGATGGTGCAGAGGAAAGACAATAAACAATTACAAAAAACCCAAATTCATTCGTTATAGTAGTGGTTGTACTAAATTATAACGAAGCACATCAATTATGAATATGAATTGCAATGTAAAAATGAGATACAAGGAAGCAAACTTGTAATACAGAAGTGACGGAATTGAGAATCTCCAGATCTGCTTGTATTAAATCTCAATCTAAAAACACTATTACAAATGACTCAAAAAGGTCCAGCCCCGTTTATTTCTTTCAGGGGTATACTTATACAAATTTTAAAAAGCAGGTAGAATCTCAATAGTCGCAAAATTTCGGTTATGACAGAGAAGAGAGTAATCGCTCCATTTCTCCTACTCTGTCTTCACTTGGTGCCAGGTGTTTTTCGTTGTGCGGACTCGGTGCAGGCGATACATCTTTCCACTAGCTGGGATATGAGCCGTGACGGTTCCGCTTGACAGCTGGCCTCGACGAAGTAACATTCTCGGGCCAACTGCTGCAGTTTGTCCTCCATTTGTGAGTCGACGATGTCGAGGGCACTTAGTTGCGCGCTGGGTTTGATCATGTACTTATCAACTTGGATTATATCCACCATATTCATCTGGGAGATTTTAGTCGAATCTCTTTCTTCCTTATTTTTCAGATCAAGTGAGATTTGTTCCACGTTCATTTGCATCAATGCTTCGACATCGCCTCCGCTGTCACTGCCCAACAACTCGTCGTCTATAGAATTAAAGGCTTCTTCTAGGGAATTGGTTACCCTTTGGGATTTCTCCTTACCCACGGTGATGTTGTTCTCCCAATCCTTCAACAGAATATTTCCTCGGGTTTGCTCCAAAACGGTGAATCTGGGAGTACCTGCCAAAACCCGGTTGTTCGTGGCTATTACTGCCTCCTGGAAGGCGACCCGAGCTGCTCCTGCATCCCTTTATCTGACCGATAGATTCTCGGAAACCTGATTGATCAACAGACAGTTTTTCCGGATCACTCCTACCTTGGCGAGCAAATTCTGCTGTGCCGAAGAGATTCTGCTCCAAATATCGATTGCTTGGGATTTAAATATCCCGAGGTCTATCATTTTTCTCTCGGCGATTTCTACCTGAGCCTGCAGCTGTTCAATCAAACTCCTTTGTTGGCTCGCATGCGTCCGACCATCCCAGACCACTAACTGTGCTTGCTCAAGCTTAGCTTTGAGCACCTTTATTTCATTTTGGTCGGCCAATCTGGCCTGTTCTATTTCCACGCTCGCCTGACCGCTAGCATTCTCCGCGGCTATGGCCAATCTGGCTTCCAGAGTCCTGATTAGGTGTTTCTTTCTTTTAAGTTCATTCTTCAAAATCCCGACTAAGAATTGATTCGTCGAGGCATACGCTCCTAGCGTCCCTGCAATCTCGATGGGAAATTGCTCGTTCTTTTTATCTTTTCCATCTGTCATAACTTTATACTTTTTGGCAGTCGAATCACCTTCCTGGTAGAATTATCTTTTTATGACTTGTTTTCTCTTTTTATCGAAGAAAAAATCATTGGGAGGGAGTTCTTCTGCTCTTATGGGCCTCAACTCCTCATTGAATATCCATCCTTCTTCGATATTTCCCTGCGTCGCCTGCAAAGGGGTGACATATGTGATGGGCTCTCCGACTTGTTTCGCTGATTTTCCTGGGGTGTCAACCAGGTTCTGTTTCTTTGGTGGTTCTGGGGTTTTTATCTCTGTCTCCGGATTCTGTTTCTTAGGCGGGTCCAGAGTCTTTTCCTCTGCTTCTGGATCCTTCGTTTTCTCCTCCTTATCCTGGTGTTTCTCTGATTCGGGAGTTGCATATTTAGAACCTTCATCCTCCTTTTGTTTCACCTCCGAAATACCTGGACCTTCACCTAGCAATATAGCAGGGAGATAGCTTCGTCGATGTTCTTGGAATCTCAACACCTCGGCTCTATCCTCGGGTGCCAAGGATTGGATCCGAGCCAGAATTTCTTCGTAAGACCTCGCTCCTCGGAAAATGTCATCCGAGGGAGAATTCTCATGCTCAAACCTTTTGAGCCCACAATTAGCCAAATGATTTCTTACGACCCTCTGTGGATCGTGTTTCTTATATTCGATGGAAACCAAATTCAGGGCTTCCAGGGCTGCAACCTCGGCTTTGGCATGCCCGAAATCTAATAAAGAATAAGAATTCGAACGAATGGGAAAAGACGACCAAACCTTCTTCGAGTACCCTTTGATATATTTACTTACTCCGCCAATTACCGTCTGGTAGGCGACCTCGCGACAAGCCAGCTTGTCAGGAATGAATAGGGGCAGTGCATGCGGGGGAACAGAAGCCCCGAAAACTCTGAGGTATGAAAATTTAGCCTCCACGTACCAGTCTGCTATGCTGCTAATATTTGTTTCTATGTTGTCCAAGATACGAGGTGGAGGATGGCCAAAGATGGCGACATGCAGAGGCACCATCACCCAGTTAAAAATTTCATACGCGAAATTTTCTTCTTTATTCTCCCATAGTTTGTCATGATATACATGTATGGGTTTTTCTTGGGCCGGAGTCCAACCCTATCTCATCAATGGGAATGGTGTCATAGAATATATTGCGTCCATGATGTATGCAGACATGAAGAACGATGACGCCTTCCCATTCTCCTTCTGCTCTCGATACTCTATGACCCGATTTTCCAAGCTATCCGAAAGCAACTTTGCCCAATTAAAAGAGAAACCTTCCGTGACCCAAAACATAAGAGGCACCCACGCAAGGAAAAAATGCGATGTGTCCTCTCTCCCATATAACCGACATGTCATCATGGCCACATATTTATACTGCGGCTCCAACGAAGCGATCGAATAAACACCTTGGTCATTAGCTCTGAACTTTGTGGTGCATGAAACCCAATCCTTTATCAAACCGGACATGGTTTTATCATACTGTGTGCACTCCTTCTCCTTGAATTCCTCCAGGAACTCAGCGCCATATGTGTAGTCAAATGTCGTGGGTAGCTTATACATGGTTTGCATATGCTCAGGCCTAAAAGTCCCTACAGTAACTCTCTATTCGTTCATGATAGTCCTGGTTGGTATGTCTACATGATCTAATGCCCATCGGACCATGTCGTAATATGGAAACAACCGTGGCTTGGCTGCTACATTGTGCATTTCGGATTGGACGACTATTTTGTACTTGGTGTTCAGATTATCTCTTTCGTTGTCATCAGAGTCATCTGAATAATCCACCAATTCAGATTGCAGAATGTCTGAAACAAATGACCAGTTAGGGACCGAGTCGACACTTCGGGGCGAAGTATCGGAGACATTATCTGAGCCTTGTCCTGCAACCTCGACATTCGCCTTTGCTGCTTTCCGCGAAGCCATGGCTGAAGCTTGCGTTTTAGCTCTTCTGCGATAGAACTGCGTATACATACATAAGTTAGTTTACTCAGAAGTGATGAGCTCTGCGTGCTATGAAAAATGCATAATGAAACACATCTCTTACATATATTTGAAAAATGGTACCTTTCAAAACAAGCCTGTCCAATCATATTTAGAATTAAATTTTCGTCGTAAAAACCGATCTTATATTCATAGATTTACCCTATTTCCCATTAATGTCATAAATTTTGGTGGTTTAAAAGTCAGTTGGCGTATGGAGTGAAAAGTCTTCCTCGAGAATCGTGCAAGCATCGAAACGCGGGATGTGTCTTGATTCATCTTAATTAATCCAATCCCGCCAACGTTAATCAATTTCTCACTATTCGTTATATCGTGGATTTTCTTTTAACAATTTGAGTCTCCAACTCCCGACACCGCGAGGACTGAATTAGGTTTAATTAAAGGTAATCGCGATTCGGGCATAATTAATTTTATAATCATTTTATTCACCATATCGCAACTCGGAACTTCGAAGATAAGTTTCAGGGAGATTTATATGCCGAGTTGCGAAACCACGAGACTACGATAACAAGGCTTAATTAAGGGGAGGGTAATCTTGGATTAAGTGATTAATTAGTCATGTTGTAATTACATCGTGACTTCGTGAGTCAGGGTTTAGACGCCGCAACTTTCGAAAAAGATAGTGCCGAGTGGCGAAGCGCCGAGAACAAATTTAACTACGGTTAGCCTTTTTGCCTTTAATCCTTGACCAGGGTTATTCTGAAAGGGCCTCGTGTTCTCGGCTCTCGGGGTTGTAAAAACAAAAAATTGGGTTTGGCGAATGCTGAGGCGCGAAACCCCAACGACGCCTACTCATGAGTTAACAAATTTTACCCTTGTTACTGCCTTGAGTGAAAGTTTAAAATGACTTCGTCGTTTCGTGACTCGAGACGTGTGAATTCATGAATTATAGTATCTGACCTGCGAGATCCCGAAGTAGAACAAAAAGATGGAACGTTCTTACGAAAAGTGGGACTGTTTCGAGAGCAGAAAAATCATCGCTGCTTGTGTGATCAATATTTCAGAGATCATCGATATCTCGGAGGGAAAAGGAAACCATCTTTAGATTTCAAGCATCAAAATGAAAATTGTGACGGGTTAAAAAACAAGGGTAGCTCCAACATAGGCTCCAACTAGGGATCCCGCCTTCCTGTGAGGCGGGAAGAACAATAGACCATGTGCCAATATTGGGTAAATGGAGTCAAAAGCTCAATCAGGCAGAAAGGTTCAGAGAAAAGAGGATCGAAGGGGGGAAAAAGACTCTGTTCTTTACCTTGAAAAGTTTTTTCAAAATCAAATACTCTTTTCAAACACAGCTGTAGTCCCTTTCACAATTTTCCCTTTCCCACTACTAACTTTAGGTATGTTTTAAGACAATCGAAACAATCCTAGGAGACTCAACAGATCTTGTGGCTCTCGACTTGCATCAAAAGAACGAGATTATATGTTTTTAAATTGGGGAGTCCCGTCTGAATTTTGGATGTGGATCAGGTTTTAGAAAGCGCAGGTTACCATAGTAGAGTGATATTCATGTATAATAGCCTTACATATATCTCAGACATTGCTTCACTGCCAGCGATCCTTTTCAGTACCCCGGTGAAGTTATCTGGCCCCTTACACTGAATTTCCTTTCACCACTTCGAAATATATTTATGCATTTAAATGCTGAGACGAGGGAAATCATTTCTGAATTTCCTTTCATCATCTTCTTGGACTAGGTGGGGGAAATCATTTCTGAATTTCCTTTCACCACCTGTCTTATAATTTACTTTTTGAGTTCGAAGATGGGGGAAATCAGTTTGTATCAGGGCTGATATCTGTGTAATATTTTGCATTTGAGGTCTATCAACCTACTTTGATTACTCGGTACCAACCTTCCCTTGACCTTTACAACATCTTCGTTCTTAGGGAGAAAAAGGAGAATAACTTTTTAAGGGGCATTCCATTTGAGCAAGCTTTAATCTTCCGATGTTGTTGAAAATCCTAGGAAAGTTAGGATCGCTCTAAACGTTCCTTCGCTTAGCAGGGGATCAAGTAGTTGTGAAGACACTTTCTTTCCACAATCTATTTCGAAACTCCCGAGGTTAAAACGAAAAACTTTTATCCCTTCGTAATGAAATGAAAATATGGTAGCTTGCCAAAATTTAGACCCGAAGACAGGCATGGTGCCAGATAGCGATTTATTGACTGCAAATATAGAGGTCAACATAATTCGAGACTGAATCTTGTAGATATATTTGGGAATAGTTTATTCGACTGACCATTTTTAGATTGAGTGTATCATTCGAATTGATTTAAATCAAAGATTATCAATCTAAGCAATGATCCTGTTATCTAACATTTTAGCCGATATTGCAGTTTGAATGACGTCACCTTGGTTTCCTTTAACAGTCTTTCATAATAGGTGTTTTTTGAGAAAGCTCCTTTTTACCTTTTCATTTCACTTTCTTTGCGCAATATGAAACTACTTTAGGTATCACCTATTTTATGCCGCTCTATTTCTGACACCGACCTGCAAATTACTTTTCCTGCTAGTTTTCGTATGTAGCTGAAATCCTGTAAAAAGAAAACAAATACGAAACTTATTGAAATGTGTCAAGAGTTTATGAACAAAAACCGAAAATTAAAAGCAAATGTTTAATTGAAAATATATGTATGTACAAAACATATATAATGAAATTTTTTTATTTTTTTATTTTTTTATCGGCAACTGTTACTTCATGTAATGATTTAGATACCGCCCGTTGACAGGGGCGCTAAGGACTTCTCCGTCTATATTTTCCAGAAGGAAGGAATTTTTCCCTTATGGAGCCGAGACCCTGAATGGTCCATACCAGAGGTGGTCAAATTTACCATTCTTCGCGGCTTCCTCTTTTCTTGCATCCCATCTTAGTACTAAATCACCTGTAAGGAATTCCCTGTCCTTTGCCTTAAGGTCGAACAATGCTTTCATATCATCTTGGTACTTCTGCATCTTTTCATCAATTTCAACTCTATGTTGTTGAACCTCAATCAGATGGTTAATTCTCCTGGTTACATGATTGGGTTCTTCGCTTTGATCCTACCATAACTTCATCACGGGTAGCGCTAGGTTTATAGGTAGAACAACATCTGTCCCATAGACCATTTGAAATAGCGAAATATCGATAGACCTTTTAGTGCTGATGCGGTTAGCCCATAAGGCATACTTTAAGTGCACATGCCAAGACCTTTTATTTTCGTCCAGTACTTTCTTGATTATGTTCACCAGGATCTTGTTAGATGATTCAGCCAATCTGTTCCCCTGGGGGTAATATGCAGTGGAATGGCCGAGAACGATGTTATACCTATGACAGAAACTGATCATAGCCATAGATTTAAAGGCATGGGCATTGCCGGTAACTATCTTTCGGGGACAACCGAACCTTGACAAGATATTGTCTTCCAAGAAATCGATTACCACTGAGTCTGTTGCCCTTTTGGTTGGAATGGCTTCCACCCACTTGGTAAAATAATCTGTAGCTGTTAAGATCCACTTATGTTGAGCATTGGAATGGGGATTAATTTCCCCTATGAAGTCTAGACCCCATTGTTGAAATGGAGCTTCAACTTTGACTAGAACTAGTGGAAGTGCAAGGAGCTTCTATTTATCAGCGAATATTTGACAAGGGTTGCAGGCACGCACTTTGGCATTGACGTCCGAAAAGAGTTTTGGCCAGTAATATCCAACCCTCAAGATTTTGTAGGCTGTAGCTCTCCATGCATGATGCCCCCCACAGACTCCCTTATGAAATTCATCTATAACCCGCTGGGTTTCTGATTCTACTAAACAGACTAGCAGGAACCCGAGTGGATCCTTCCAGTATAGTTGGATTTCAGATATACAATATTTAACTGCATGGAGTTTTACGGTTCTGCATTTAGAAGGTGATAGTTCATATGGGCATTTTAGGTTCAGTAAGAAAAACACTATGTCTTTGTACCAACCCGATGACAAGAACTTCTCTTCGATCTGGTTTGGACTTGATCCTTCATCTGGTTCATTTAGGTTTGTGTCATCCTTGCTTCCCTACAGGCAATTAATATCAAGAGACCTGAGATTTGATTCAGCTAAGAGTCTGGCTAGGCCTTGCCCTTTTATCAATTTGGTCGGTTTAACTTCCAAATCGAATTCTTGGATTTTAGCAAGCCATCGCCCTCTTTTTCCATCACTGTCTGGCTGTACCAATATCTCTTTCACAGAACTGGTAGGCACGTACGCGATAATTTTTTAATGTAGTACATAAGTTCTGAACGCCTTTAGCACTTTTACCATTGCATACGCCTATTTTTCTATTATGTCATACTTCAGTTCTGCGTCTCTAAGGCTCTTGCTAAAAAACGCGATCGGCCGTTCGAATCCTTCGTCATCCTTTTGTAGGAGCACCGCGGCGATAGTATGTTCAGAAGCAAACAAGAAGATAAGAAAATATTTCAGATAATCTGGGCTTGCTAATACAGGCGCCTCGCTTATGACTTTTTTAATATGCGCAAACGATGCTCTGGCCTCAGTTGTCCAATTTACTCCGCTATCCTTCTTCAACATTCCTGTGATCAATTTGACTATCTCAGCGAAATTGGGGATAAACCTTCGTAAAAAAATTATTGTTCCTATGAAAGATTGAATCTCTTTAACATTTATGGGATTATTTATAGTATTTATTGCTTCAATCCTCTTAGGATCAATCCTGATCCCATATCTAGATATGATATGGCCTAGAAGCTTACCTTCTCGCATAGCGAAATGTGATTTCTTTGGGTTCAGAGATAGACCAAACCTGCGACATTTTTCAAAAGTCTGTTTTAGATGGATCAAATGTTCTTCATCGGTTTTAGAGAAAACCGTCAAATCGTCAAGGTAGATGACTATGAACTTGTCTCTTTCTCCTACGAAAGCGATGTCCATAGCATGCTGGAATGTAGCCCCTGAATTCATCAAACCAAACGACATTTTGTCATACATGAATGTACCCCATGGTGTGGTGAAAGCAGTTTTTTCTCTGTCTTGCTCGTTCATGGCAATTTGGTTATACCCAGAGAACCCATCTATCATAGACATTCGATTTGCTCCAACTACTTTTTCTAGGACATGGTCCATTTTGGGTAGCGGATAATTATCCTTGAGCGAAGACTTATTCAAGTTTCGGAAATCCACACACAGTCTGATTTCTCCATTTTTCTTCCTGACCGGGACCAGGTTTGCCACCCAGTCCGAGTATCTCAGGGGTACGATTATTTTCGCATCTAAAAGCTTCTTAACTTATTTTTCAATCACGGGTAACAAAATGGGGTTAATTTGCCTAAGATTTTGCCTAAACGGTTTGACCCCAGGCTTCAAAGGTATTTTGTGATCAATTACGGAAGTGCCATAAGTTCTAAGCTCATCATAGAACCAGGCGAAAACATCTTTGTATTGTCTGAGTAGGTCTTTGTACTTGAATTTTACTTTGGGAGGGAGGAACTTGGATATCTTTACTACCCTGGATTCTTTTTTAGTTCCTATATCACAGTCCTCCACTTCTTCTGGTTGGGGCTGCAAAGTGGATTTCACAGGTACGTCATTCTGATCAAAAAGTATTTCTAAAGGAATTAAGCCTTTCGGAATTTGGTTGCTTTTAAGGACCAACATACGATGATCCACAATTTTTTATCGGAAGGTTTCAGGGTCTTACCCTTCTTGCATGATCCACATTGAGTCATTTTGATTTTCTTGGTCAGCATGAGTTTCAGAGAATTCGCCTACTGCTGTAAGGAATTTCTTAATTTGTTCGTCATCTTCAAAGACTTGCCAGTGTCGGATATTGTCTGGTATGGAGGGTTTGTATCATATTTCAATGTGATACTTTAGTTTAAAGGTCATGGGGGGAGAGAAGGTTGAAGCTGCCTTTGCCAACGCATCGGCATGTAGATTCTCTGCGCGAGGGATAAAATGGATATTTACGGATGAGAAGAAATTTTCCATGATATCCCAAGCACAATTTCTATACGCTCTTAGTCTGGGATGCTTGGCCAGGTACTGTCGGTTCACTTGTTTGACTATTAATTCAGCATCACCATATACCTCCAAGTTTTTTATATTTTGCTTTTTGGCAGCCTCTAATCCTAAGATCAATGCTTCATATTCACATACGTTATTAGTGTAATCTATGTCCCACTGTAAACGGTAAGAGAAAGGAACAATGAACTTACCTTCAGGTGCCACTAAAAGCACTCCAACACCTTCCCCTTCAGAAGATGAAGCACCGTCAAAATACATTTTCCAGACACCAGTACTATACAGATCCTCTCTCATGAGGCTTAACTCCTCTTGCTTCGTATCGATTTCCTCTGGACAACCCTCCAGACCATCATCAAAAGACAAGATGCAATTTCCCAGATCTTGGTCTGCAATGTAAATAGGGAAGTTATTTGGGTTTTGAGGGTCACTGACCGTATATGCTAATCTTGTTTCTCTGTACAACCGAGTGAACTGACCACCGAACACAGGGATTGTGGCATAAGTCATGTCTAGCTGAAGAGAACCCCCCAACTTAGCTCCCCATGACCTCGATAACAACATGCCATACTTAGGGGGAATATCTGCGATAACCACATCCATCAGGATACTCTTAATCGAGACCTGCGCTAGGGTAACTACCAGATATTTTATCATCCCCATATGATCAGGGGATCAAAATTTTGCTCAATTTTCAAAGTGCTCGGAATGCAACGAAAACAATGCCATTGCGTTCGTCTCGTCTTCCTGATTCTGGCGGTATATTTAATTTGTCAAATGGACGACGTATGGAGAAGATATTGTGATCTATTCACCAAGCCAAACAGGAAAAAAGTTTGATGTTGATTGTACCTGTCCGTACAGTCAGTATGGTGACGTGGCAGGGCCGTACAGTCCGTACGATGACATGTCAGATGTTGATTGGGTTGAAAATGGCGAATGAGGTGCTGACGCGTGTCCTTTGGGTGGCCAATTCTAGGAGGACACGTGGCCCAATCCAAGGGTGCCACGTGTCACTCACTGGTTGTATAAGGAGTTTTGTGTAAAATATATTGGAGGTCGCGGGGTTCGACCCCCGGACCTCCCCCACTATACAACGTTCCAACGAATCTCCACTAGCCAACATGCCGCCACTTATTCCTTGTAATGAATACATAATTCATTGTATTTATGTTTGATTGTTGTATTAAACGGAAAGGGGGGCGGGCCGGGGCTTAGCCCCAACCCGTGGTCACTTCTTACGCATATGTCCATATCGTATACCAAACGGTTAGCGCGGGGGTTTGAACCGTGTCCCGTGACCATTGTATAAACCGTGTATGTGTGCGCGGGAGTTTCCACGGTTTTCATAACCGTCCGCCATGTGTCATTACATTATGTGGTATTGAAACGAAGCCCTTTTTTTATAAGCACGTGGTCATGTTCAGACCCATATGCCCAGGTGCCGAGGCGGTTAGGGGTTGGCGCGCCCTTAACCATTCTACGGTTTGCATCATTGGCGTAGTTTCGCCCGGTGCTGGGTTTTTGCGCTTAAATGAGCGTGTGAGCCAGGTTCATTTCAGAGGGTGTGCGAATTGTAGAACCAGAGACAACAAGCTTGAAGAGGGAGACTTCCAGGAGGCCTAACTTCTTCATTTTTCAACCGATTGAGGTGCCGAAAGAGTCTAGACAAGGGTTTTGGGATGCTGGGAAGCCCTTGGAGCAGTCGGTTTGTCAGTTTGAGCATTGTAAGACATGTTTTTGAGCACTTTGAGCAATTAATAATAATAAACCATTGGAAGCTGGACCAGGAGATGTAGCCCATAAGAGGGGTGAACTCCTTTATCAAATTGTTGTGTTTATGTGCTTATGTTCAATGATTATGCTGTTTTCTATGTGTAATTTTCATAAGTAATCCTTTTAATTTATGTGTTGCAAACTGATCCTTTTGCTTTAAACACATAACATTCACTTGCAATAATTTTCAAGTTTTTCAAGTCTTCTTCAATTTTAGATCAAGTTGGTATCAGAGCACTGGTTTTGA
>SNQJ01S0188727.1:8233-18310 GCA_010110895.2 Picea sitchensis
AGTGAAGATATTTTGACCATTCATCACATGGTGCTATTCAAAGTGAGTTACAGAGATACACTTCGACAGAGGAACTCCAAGAGGAGATATGGATGGTTGATTTGTCGAGATCAAAGGAGCTCCGAGATGCAATCATGAATATTGATCTATCAAGATAAAGGGAGATCTGATATGAGATCATGACCATTGATCCACTAGGATTGGAGGATCTCCGAGAGGATATCTGGACCGTC
This sequence comes from Picea sitchensis, assembly GCA_010110895.2. Classification (NCBI taxonomy): domain Eukaryota; kingdom Viridiplantae; phylum Streptophyta; class Pinopsida; order Pinales; family Pinaceae; genus Picea; species Picea sitchensis. Next base: position 8,467 of record SNQJ01S0188727.1, read on the forward strand.
GATCTACCAAGATCAGAGAGGCTCAACAAATGATCTAGGTAATTGATATTTGGTTAAGGAATCAAGAGGATGACATGGATAGTGCCATGTGTCAAGCATAGATGGTGCCATGTGTTGAGCATATAATATGCTATGTGACATAGTGATCTGGAACCTATAGGTGAGCTTTTGTGGGAAATATGAATACCATGTTTCAGGTGGCGATGGTGCCACATGTCATGCAGAGATGACATCACGTGTCAAGAGGATTTGTCTTATGTAGGTGAAAACTCGAGAAGATATGAATTGTTCATTGAAGTTTAGAGGGTGTGAAAGTCTATGTGTTGACCAATAATGGTGACAACGATAAAAGCATCAATGACACGATGAGAGATGTTGATCTGTTATTGGGAAAGAGAGGTCTTCGTTGTTGATTACTGAGAGACTATTCTAAGTGTATAGGAAGAAAAATGATGTCACGATGACATGTGGGTGCCAACATGGCAATTGATGTGTCCAAGTGGTGACCGATGTCACTAAATAATTAGTTGATGAGGAAAGATGGGTCCCATTAGATGAGAAGGTCCTTTGAGACTTTGTTTTATTTCTATGACCGTTGGATATATGGACCAATGGATCTGAACCGTTTATCTAGGTGAAATATCATCGGGGATTCAAGGGGGGACTTGTTAGGTGCCATTATGAAATGCTGACGATGATGAAAGGATGCAAGATCTGAACCATTGGTCGGTGCAGGGTGGAAATTCAATCTCAACCATTATATCGAGAAACTTTAGATGGGAGGAGAGTTAACTTCCATGCCAGTTAGAGTCATTGACTCACTAAAGGGTCATTGGATGATCGATGCAAGGAACGTTGAATCTAGGATGGGTTCGATTAATGTATAATTGTAGGAACTTTTAGTTGAGGTGTTGATGATTACCCCCAAGGAAAAACTCATAGAATATCTTTTGTGTGAAGATAAGAAAGAGTATCTTCGGTGTGAAGATGAAAGAAAGAAAGAGTATCTTCTCCGTGAAGATGAAAGAAAGAAAGAGTATCTTCTGTGCGAAGATAAAGAGAACAAAACTTATTTAATATGGATTCATGGAGATCTTGTCAGTGATCGTGATGCCAGATGACCAAGTGGATTATATTGATGAACGCTGTTGCCCAGTTGATGATGTTTCCCAGTTGATGATGTTGCCCAGTTGATAATGTTATCGAGTTGATGTTGTTGCCCAGTTGATGATGTTATCCAATTGATGCTTCCGTCCAGTTGATGATGATTATCTAGTTGATGATATTGCCCAGATAATATTGTTCAATTGATGATGACATCCAATGACCTATCAAAATATAAAGAATATCCTTATTGTTAAGAGGGAGTCTTAAAATATTGTGTAACTGCAAATAATATTCTTATCCCCTTTTGTGGATAAAGTAAAAGATAAAATATATATTATTGATTAGATCAATCCCCTTTTGTGGATTGATCATGTCGAGCATTGTAATTGACCAAATCCCCTTTTGAGGATTGGTCAAACCCTAATTGTAATATGAAAATTAAGAAGTTGGCCCCCAGAAAAATTAAAGTGGTTCTAACCACCCAGAAAGACAAGTCGGCCCTGCCAGTGAAGAGACACCTCCTTTCAATGCTTTCCAGTTTGTATAAATAAAGGAAGCCAACCACTCATTTTTACACACACTCAACTCACTCATCTAGTGCACAAGCATTGAAGGAAGCTGCAGTTACCAGTTGTTGGAAGAAGGAAGAGAGAGAGAGTCACATTGCTTGGGAGAGGACATTCTATAGTGTTTGGTTTATTGTCTTGGCATTGGATTTTCTGGTCTAACATCATGGTAGTTTGTCTCTCGTAGAGAAAGAGTTATTCTGGAGCTGTACTTGGTTATTGAATCTATATTAAATAACTTTTGCTGGGTTTTCTTCCCATTGAGGGTTTCCCAGGATAAATGTTGTGTATCTTGTGATTGTGTTTCTTTCAGTGATCCTATCTATGCTATGGTTATCTAGTTAATTGAAAAGTAACCTAATAATAGTTGAAAATTTAATAGTATGTACGCACCCTCACTCACTACAACCCGCGTATACCTCAAAAACTAGGATTTATGAACTTCCGAGACTTTTTCCGTTATGATCTCAGACTTGCCGAAACTTTGATGCATCCATAAGATCCTCCAGTATTTCTCTCTCTCAGAATAGATCTTCAATACATGCTCAAGAGATACACAAGAGACACAAAAGATATGTTCCACAAGAGACCCTTGCCTCTTATTTATACTCTTCAAGTAGCATCTTCTAGGTCACTTAACCCATTCCTAGGTCACTTAACCTCTTTCTAGGTCCCTTAACCTATTTCTAGGTTAACCACTTTCCATAAATATAAATTTCTCCAATTTAATTATTCCTCATTGAATTTGTCACTTTTCTTTACCATTTAAAAAATAATTTCTTCTTTACAAGATTTTTGACTTCTTTGACCTTTTGGGGCTTCAAGCCTACACATGAGGATCCTCCAACTTCATAAGGCCATAACTCTCAAACCATGAGGATTTATGTGACATTCCACATACCACCAGAAATGGCATGACAAGCACTATTCATCTAGGATAGTTCTACTGAAAAATTCACAGATCTTCAGCTCATTATTCCACATAGAAGCATAACCATACTTCAAGGATAACTCAACTACAAAGCGTCTTCCCATGAGGGCTTTCCCCATAAGGGGACCACTTTGGAGTTCATCCATTTGTACACCTTATCAATCATGATAGGACAATAAATATCAATCCAACAATACATCATATACCAATGACAACTCATTGATCCATATTCATCAATATACAAACCTTTGACCTTGACATCATTCAATCATCCTGATTCCTTGACATCAATAAATTCCAAACAATCAATCATCCTTTGGCATCAATCAATCACTTGACATCAATCCTTTGACATAAATTAATTAAACCTTTGGCATCAATGAAAACATGATCCAACAATATCCCCCTATGGAATTGATGGCAATACCAACATTGATGTCAATACCAATCATTGATGTCAACATGTAGACAAGGCATGCTCTACATCAATAGTCATCAATCACATCAACATGACTATATCTCCACATCAATAATCATCAATCACATCAATGTGACTATCTCTCCTCCTTTGACATCAATGACAAAGGGTCATTCTCCTCTTGGGGCTGCTCCCCCTGCCTTTGAATAATCTCTCCCCCTTTAAGAATAAGGGATATCATTCTGATGTAATGCTGAAGATGCATTGCTCATGATCCCCCCGTGACAATCGATCCCCCTGGAATTATGCCTCTGTCCTTTGCATATGATAAATCTCCCCCCCTAGAATCATGGGAAGAAGAATGACTCCCCCTATCTTCTCTGCAAAATGAACAATATGCTACCACATGGCGATCTTTGGACCTGTCCATGCATCAAAATCATTCCATACCAAACATCATGAAGCAAAATATATGTTAATAAATGAACAAATACATCATGTACCAAAACTTGTGCCAATAGTATACCAATCATATGCCTCCATCAACATGCCAACCATGTGCATCTACCAATATGCCAACCACGTGCATCTACCAATGGTGTAATTTTAGCCAAGTACTATCATCCAAACATATACCATCTATGAGTGTAACAAAAATGTATATCAACATGTATCACTACTTGTACCAAGAAAGTACAACAACCATGCACCAATGCATGTATGCCAAATCCACCACAAAACATGTGCCAATCAAAATTATAGTAGGTGCCTCTACCAATGTACCAAAAGTGTATCAACTCATCAAAAACATGATCACTACATGTCCCAATATGTAGTCCAACCATATGCTAAATGCATGCACCAAGATATCCAACAAAAATGCTTCAATAATACATCATAATATATATCAATGAAACTCAAAACATGTACCAACCATGTACCCCAACAGATCAACCTCAATCCTCCATTCGCTACAACAAATACTAAGAATCCAACAATACATGTACTAGTAGTGTGCTTCAATAGATCAATGGCATCTCTAGCTTTCATCATCAAGATATATCACATAACCAAGGTACCATTAACTTCACTTCCATAACCAACATTGTTCTTCAACAGAAAATGCCTCAATCCATGCTCATGGGTTAGTGCCATGCATCCAAGATAGCCTTTTATTTTATATCATCACCTTACATAACCCAATATATAATCATGAAAACCTACAACAAACAATGTCAGAACCTGCAACAAACTATGTCAGACCCTGCATCACAGAGTTATACCATCACATCAAGATGCAACCCATGTGCATAGCCCCTTTTCCTAGGCTTTACCATATATACACGACCTGCTGCACAGACAACTCGCGTATGTACATGACCTATTCAAGGTCAGCCTACATATGTATGCGACTATTACCACTGTGACCCACATATGCTTCAGTAGATGACACACTTGAGCTTCCCTCAAGGCTTCCATTCTGCTCTGGTTGTTCAGTCTTCTTCACCCACTTCTGAAGGTGTCCCTGCTTCTTAGAAATTGAGCTCTGAGTTTCCATATTTTCAAATATGTCTCCTTTCCTTACTTCATTCCTTCTTCTAGTCATGCTATATGAAGTCATCATCATGGACCTTCTTCTTGTGTTCCAACAATCCTAGGATTTGTGGCCAAATCCACTACAGCTGTAGCATCTCATGCTGTGACAATGAACAACAATGTGTCCTGCTTGATCACATCTCCAACACCTTATGGTGTTATGAAATGTTCCATTGTATCTCCTTGTATAAGATCTACATTTGAAAGCTTTACATGAATAACATTGACCATGAAAAATACTTTTATACTTTTGCTTTGGTGTCCATCTTCCTTGCGGTGTAAGTATGGATTCTTGATGTCTTCCTTGCTTTGTTCTTTTGAAACTTTTCTTCCATTGTGTAGATGGTTGACTTGCAACATTATCTTCATCCTTTGAGAGTGAGGGACTTACCTCATGATTCTTTGAGGTGCTTGCTTATGCATGTGTATCTTCTCCCTATTATCCAAGACCTGATTTATCATTTGGTGATCTTTGACTTTCCAAGATCTCATTCAAGATTTGTGAGCTATTCAAGAATTTGTTTGACTTAGCTACTTTCTTTCTAAGATCAACAACTTCAGCTTCTAACTTATGACATGACTCTTCCTTTTCATTTACTTGATTCTTCAATAGTTCCTCTACCCTTTTGGCTTCTTCAATTTGGGTCTTGAGATGAACAATAATTTCAAAATTTTTGCTATTATCATCATCTACCTTCTTATCTTCTTTTTCATTCTGTAGTCTTGTGATCTCTTCTTCCTTTTCTTGTAATTGAGTCTTACTGTTCTCTTCTAGTTCTTTGAGCATTTCCTTCAACTTCAAAATGTGCCTATGACTCTTCTTAAGAAACTTTTCAGTGTTATTTGAAATATATCTATACTCTATATAATAGTGGTCATTACTATACTCATATAGACCTCTTTCAACTTTCTCTTTAAGATCCAATAGTTTTTCTTCTACTTCTTCCATGGGATAACAATCAATTGATTCTATAAAAACTACTTCTAGATTTTATTCTTCACTTGTAGAGAAAAAGTCAACTTCATTACATTTTGAATCATTGCAAACAAGGGTTTTTGAAGATTCTATACCTTCAATTGAAATGTCTTCACTATCTTTCTTTTTGCCAACATCATCACATGGTTCTTTTTCTTCAATGGAAATGTCTTCAAGATCATCACATTTAGAGATAAGAGTTTTTGGAGATTCTTTACCTTCATTTATCTCGATGGGTTTGTCTTCAATGTCTTCCTTCTTGCTTTGGTATGTCTCCTCTAGCTTTAGCCATAGATCCTTGGTGGAAGTGCATTGTCCCATGCTCTCTTTGATAGGACTTGAGATTCCACTAAGAATGGTCTTGAGAGCTAATGCATCATTCTTCTTTCCTTCCCTTTGAGATGCAAAATTCGACTTGTTCTTCAAGGAAACTGATCCACCAATGGATGCCTTCCAAATACTCGCTTCCATCTCTTTCAAATGCACTCTCATTTCTATTCTCCAAGTAGAATAGTTTTCCTCATCAAGGATTGGAACTTAATCATCCATTTGTGTGTCTATGGATATCCTCCAAGCTTGTTAAGGCTTATAGTGAAGGCCTAATCTGATACCAATTGTTGGACACACCGACCACACTTAGAGGGGGGGGGGGTGAATGAGTGTGGGGCTCTTTTTCCCAAAACTTCCCCTACAAAAAACTCCTTAGTTAACAATCGCCATTATCTCATTACTTATTGCTATCATTTATAATCAGTCAGATGAGAACATATATGAGCAACATATATCAACAATATATCATCAACAAATCATCATCACAAGGAACACAAGGAACACAATATGTATGTACACTTTTCTTTTTATTACGGACTACAATCCTTGGGTTATAAACAAAAACTAAATAGAGTACAACTCTACAAGAGAACCAACTCTATAATGCAAGACTCATCTTACATCCTCATCACCAACTGGAATGAGGCAACAATCCTCAACAAATGTCAATCTGTCAACAGGTACGCGACTTGTCAATAGTGCAGCACGCGTATGTACGCGCCCTACCAGTAGTACAACTCACGTATGTACATGGCCAGTCTACACTACATCCTACGTATACCTTCTAAGCAATTAGGGTTTTCTTTTCATCACTCACTCAGATCCTCTGCAACCTTCAATCACATTCTCTTCTGTCTCTTACTGTCCAATCTGATCCATAACCAATCACAACACATCCATGCTCTCCAACAACTTACTCATGCTGCTCAACAATACAATATGAATGCTACTCAATCATGTATATGCAATCAACATACTATAGAAATCATATCAACAATGAATCATAAGACTGTTGCTCACTCCATCAACCAACATAGACCACATCAAAACAACCATACCAAGAATGCCTTAAGCATTCACTACACAACAAGCAATAGTATCCGTCAAGACAATAGTGTAACCATACCAGAGTTTCTATGGCAAATCTGAGCCCATAGAATGAAAATATGGAACCTGCTTCAGTCTTCAAGAGTCTGACACCAACTCATACACAAGTCTACATGAATTCATCCACTGTACACACCCTGTCTTCATTCATCCCACGTATGTACGTGCGCTGGCTCACTACAACCCGTGTATACCTTAGAAACTAGGGTTTCTGAGCTTCTGAGACTTTTTCCGTCATGATCTTAGATTTGCCAAAACTTTGATGCGTCCGTAAGATCCTCTAGTCTTTCTCTCTCTCGGAATAGATCTTCAATACATGCTCAAGAGATACACAAGAGACACAAAATATATGTTCCACAAGAGACCCTTGCCTCTTATTTATACTCTTCAAGTAACATCTTCTAGGTCACTTAACCCATTTCTAGGCCACTTAACCTCCTCCTAGGTCTCTTAACCTATTTCTAGGTTAACCACTTTCCATAAATAGAAAGTTCTCCAATTTAATTATTCCTCCTTGACTTTGTCACTTTTCTTTACCATTTAAAAAATAATTTCTTCTTTGCAAGATTTTTGACTTCTTTGACCTTTTGGTGCTTCAAGCCTACATATGAGTGTCCTCCAAGTTTGTAAGGCCATAACTCTCAAACCATGAGGATTTATGTGACATTCCACATACCACCAGAAATGGCATGACAAGCACTATACATATAGCATAGTTCTACTAACAAATTCACTGATCTTCATCTCATTATTCCACATAGAAGCATAACCATACTTCAAGGATAACTCAACCGCAAAGCGTCTTCCCGTGAGGGCTTTCACCATAAGGGGACCACTTTGGAGTTCATCCATTTGTACACCTTATCAATCATGACAGGACAATAAATATCAATCCAAAAATACATCATATACCAATGAAAACTCATTGATCCATCTTCATCAATATACAAACCTTTGACCTTGACATCATTCAATCATCCTTTGGCATCAACTAATTCCTTGACATCAATAAATTCCAAACAATCAATCATCCTTTGGAATAAATAAATCAATTGACATCAATTAATTAAATCTTTGGAATCAATGACAACATGATCCAACAATTTCAACAAGGTGGTTGGCAAGTGAAGGTTTTATATCCATATTTACAAATAAGGTGTGGAAGGTCACAAAAGGATCATTCGTGATAGAAAAATGAGAGAAGGTAGGTACATTGTATTTATGTACTGGTAATATTGACTCTTATATATCTTTAGCTTCTATAGGAGTGTATACAAAACTGTGGCATCATAGGCTTGGACACATGAGTGAGAAGGGGGTGCATATACTTCACAAAAGAAATTTGTTTCCAGATCTTAAACAAATTGATTTGGATTTCCGTGAGCATTATGTTTATGGAAAACATAAGAGAGTGAGATTTCTCAGAGTCGGAAAATAAAAGAAGAGTGAAAGTTTAAATCTTGTGCATACAGATGTATGGGGACCATCTCATGTATGATCTCTTGGTGTATCTTGTTATTATGTTACTTTTATTGATGATGCAACTAGAAAAACTTTGGTTTATTGCATATGACAACAATCTAATGTTTTTGATACTTTTAAGAAATGGAAATCTTTGGTTGAGAATGAGACATGAAAAAGGTTGAAGTGTCTCAGATCAGAAAATGGAGGTGAATATTGCAGCAAGGAGTTTGATGATTACTGTTCATACCATGGGATCCATAGAGAGAAGAGAGTTCTAGGAACACCGCAAGAAAATGGCGTGTCAAAAAGGATGAACAGGACAATCATGGAGAGTGCAAGGAGTATGATATTGCATGCTAGTTTGCCCTTACATTTCTAGGTAGATGCTATAGATACTATTGTTTACTTAATAAACAGAGGACCTTCAATCTCTTTGGATGGTAGAATTCTGGAGGAGGCATGGACATGAAAAAAGGTAAACTATTCTTTTTCAAAGACTTTCGGTTGTGAATAATTTGTCCATATTGATAAATAAGAGACAAAATCCAATAAGTGTACCTTTATTGGATACGGTGTTAATGATTTTGGTTATCGCTTATAGGATTATGAAAATTAAAAAATAATTAGGAGTAGAGATGTCATATTGAATGAGAAGGTCATGCACAAAGATCAGTTGCAAGGAAAGAAACATGAAAAAGAAAAACTAGAATACACAATGCTTGATGAGATCACTGAAAAAGAAATTCCAAAGGTACCATAAAATCATAATGTACAACAACAGGATCAAAAGGTACCTCAAACTCTTGCAAGTGTTATTAGAAGATATACTAGGTTAAGTAGACCCCATGAAAGATACTCTCCTTCATTGTATTATTTATTGTTGACTGATTATAGTGAACCAGAATGTTATGAAGAGGAAATGAAGGTAGACACCAAAAAGAAGTGGGAGCAAGGCATGCAAGAGGAAATTGATTCCTTGGTAAATAAATAGACTTGGGACTTGGTTTAGTTTCCTGCAGGAAAAAGAGCATTGCAGAATAAATGGGTTTACAAGTTGAAGGAAGAAGATGGAGGAAAAAAACGGTACAAGGCTATACTTGTTGTAAAGGGGTTTGCACAAAAGAGAGGTATATATTTTGATGAAATATTTTCTTCTGTTGTTAAAATGATTTCAATTAGGACTATTTTAAGTCTTGTGGCAGCAGGAGATTTTCATTTTGAACAATTAGATGTAAAAACAACTTTTATCCATGGGGATTTGGAGGAAGAGATTTATATGCAACAACCACAAGGGTATGAGGTCAAAGGAAATGAGAATTTGGTATGCAGGTTGAAGAAGAGCTGGTATG
>SNQJ01S0188728.1:0-18310 GCA_010110895.2 Picea sitchensis
CTGAAAAGAGAAAAAAACTTAAAATATAGTTTATTGTTATTATTCCATTAAAAAATACCTATATAATCTAAAAATATAAAAATATAAAACTAAAAATATAGTTGATTCTTATTATTTCATTAATAAATATTTTTTTTTCACAAAAGCTCGTGGACTTTTATTCATTAAAAAGGCGTGGTCGAGACCACTTAGTACAAAAAGAGTTATAGATGCCATAACAAAATTCTAGCTTTGTTAGAGCTTCTATCAACCAAAATTTTGTCCTTTTACTATGTCTTATCTAATAACTAATACTACTACTAGAATCATGAGTATATATTCGATAATAAATACCCTTTATACAAACTAATAAACAAAACATACTCAAAGACTTGAAGCTGGATCCTCACCATTGACATTTCCTGGCTTGTTCATGTCCTCTGTAGGCTCCATAGGGGAATTTAAATGCAAAAGATGCATCATCTTTGAAGCTTCCATTCCACCATTACTTTATTTAGGAGGATAATTCCCTTGTTTTGCATCCCTCTGATGCAATTTAAGTTGAAGTGATGACAATTGGCTTCTTGGATACTCAAACTTCATATTTAAGCTAACCTATTATAATAAAATGTTGAATCACAATGTCTCAGGACAATGAAGTTCTCGAGCTAAGAGAACTGACTCGAATGATCATACATTGTCTTTTATCAAGGTCGTTTACCTCCACTTCCTCGTCTTGGGACCCATCAATATCTCGATTTTCAATGTTGTGCCAATTACCCAAAATATCCAACAAATTATCACACTGAGAACAGTAGAATGAGAATACAAATGTCTTTTTTACAGCATCGGATAAATCCAAAACAATCCCACTAACTTCTTGCAATAATAAACCACATTTAGCCAATGGAATACAAAATTTAATAGCACAAAGAGGAGGAGAAACTTCCAATATCATAAAATTCACATTAGAAGCCACTAAGAGTCCTTTAACTTGTAGAAACAAACCATAATCGAGCTCCCCAAGATAACCAACAATATTTCCTTAAGGAGGCGAAGAAACAAGATGTTTGACAAGGCTTCCTCCTCTCCAAAAATCAAAATATAATCATTTCCTAGAAGGGTAATAATATCCCCATGTGCCTTCAAATCCATAGTTGGATAATGTCCCATGGGTTGGCCATGAAAATTCAAGGTTTTGTTGGCGACGCCTCCCAAATTTAGCATTCTATACTTTATAGTCCCTTCTGCACCATATTCATCCATAATATCTGTGCTCCTCATCTCCTTCATATCCATCGAATTGGTAAAAAAATTGTACCAGGAGTGTACAATCATCAGGATGTTTCAATTCCAATGACAAGCCAAGACAATTATCCCATAAAACTTATTCATTGTTGTGTTACTATTTAAATCCACCACATGACCCAAACTTGCAAAATGTGTGTGGCATTGACATGGACAGAAGATACATTCCACGTGTTTGACGTGGACGCTACTGCAAAGCTAGGTAACAACTATGAGGGATTAATCACATGCTCTTCTCCATCCATCCCCATACAATTAAGGGTTAATCCTATAGCCTTATTCGCCATTTCATCTGCTTCAGCATTGTGATGACAATAGATATGAAAGAATTGAACCTTGATATTAAGCAAGGAAATCCTTATACGTTCTACCAATATTTTTAAACATATGTCTTTAGGAGAAGAGCTAGATACAAAATAATGAATTGTATTTTTGGAATCTCCTACTATGTTCAAAATGGAAATTTTCCTCTGCTTTGCCAATTGAAATCCTTCGAATAGTGCATATGCTTCGGCCTTGTTATTAGAAGCTATCCCTAGATTCCAATAGAAATCGAATTCTCAATTTCATCTAGGGTTGTAAAGTATCCCTCGTGCACTTGCCTCTCCTAAATAAATATTTTCAAAAATCAGAATATAAAAAATTTGCAATCTTTTTCTAGATTAAATATATTTACACATTTAAAGTTTTTCTTAAAGATTAGATAACAATTCAAGTGAATTAAAATATATTAATAAACAAATAAAAAAATATAGTAATACACTAATATAACTCAATGGATTAAAATAAAGTATTAATACACTAATAAAATAATACATTAATAATTCATTATTACATTAATGTAATGTATAAATTAAAGTATTAATTTACATGAATTAATGTATAAAGCAACTTATTAATTTATTGATACTTTACTAATGTAATGCATTAATTAATTAATACATTAATATATTATTAATGAATCAATAAATTAATACATTGCTAAAGTATTAATACTGTCATAAAATAATACATTATTAAAGTAACAATACATTAAATGCATTAATAAATAATTTACTAAAATATGAATACAATCAAACATAATATTAGTAAAGTATTAATACACTAAATTTAAAATTATAAAACATAACATAAAATAAGCAAGATCAAACATGCATTAAACTAAGAATATCAATCATACACTTGACACGGTGATTTATGTGGAAACCCAATGAGGGAAAAAACCATGGGCAGTCATAGTCGGTATTCTTATTTTTCAAGGGAGAATTACAATATCCTTCATAGGTATACAATCATTCTCTCCTCTCACACACTCTCCTCTCTACTCCTTGCACATGCTTGAACTCACATTGTACTCCACCTCTATGGCTATGCTCACATATATACATCTATCACTCAGTTATACAAACTCATGCATGCACATGAACATAGCCGCATGCATGTGCATGTGACCGCATGAGGAAATTCGTATGGACCTTCTTATGACCCAACGCCTTAAAAATGATAAGAAATCAATAAAATTCAGTCCACCTCGAGGGGAGAACCTCCTTTGCAGTATATAAACTTCAGAACACAATGTGAGTTGAGATAAGATATTCCTAATACTAGATCTCATTGATATATATATATATATATATATATATATATATATATATATATAGGAGACAAGGGGTTCCAATTACAATGAAAGGGTGCAAAGAAGGGTTCTAACCAACCTACTAGAAATGTAATAATTCGATATCTAGGGAATAATAAGGGGTTTTATACATATCATGGGGCTTTGTCTAAGGCTTAACATTCTTGTCCCATTCAAACAAGTGTTTTCCTCAACTCTTGTCTAACCATGGATGCTTTTGCATGAAGAACTCATCTTCCCATGTTGCCTCTTCTACTAATAGGTTCTTCCATTTGACGAGGTATTATGTAATTGCTCGATTTCTCAGCTACTTAATTCTTGTTTCAAGGATTATTTCTAGATATAGTATGATTTTACCTTCTTCATTGATCTTTGGTAAACTCGTTTGGACTGGGATTTTTTTTCGATGACCCTCTTTAAGTAAGAAACATGGAATACTAGATATACACATGAAGATGGAGGCAGATCCAATTTTTAAGCCATAGTTACAATCCTTTGCAAAATCTTATAGGGGCCATAATATTTGGGTGCTAGTTTATTGTCTTTATTTTGTTTCTTTAGGTACATTCGTTTGTATGGTTGTAGCCTTAGAAATATCCAATCCCCCACCTCAAATTCCCTTTCCCTACGATGTTGATTTTCTTTTTGTTTCATCCTATTTTGTGCCATAACCAAGTTGTCCTTCAACGGTTTAGGACCTCTTGTTGGTTCCCTATTTGGTCCCCCACTACTTGAACCTTTGTATTCCCTTTCAAGGATGATGTGATGGATGGAAGATGATATCCATAAAGTGCCAGAAACGGGGACATTTTTTATGAAGTAAGGAAGGATGTGTTGTACCACCATTCCACTAAGGGAAACCACTTGACTCATTCTATATGTTTATCAGATGCAAAGCAATGAATCTATTCTTCTAGAAACTTATTCACAATCTCAGTTTTCCCATCAGATTGAGGGTGGTAAGATGAACTCTGATCCAATTGACTCTTGAACAATATAGCAAGAGATCTCATACACCCACTAGTGCTCATCCATTAGGGGCACATCCATAGGGATGCCCATATCTCTAGCTCACTGCATTACACATAAGAACCACTTCTCACTAGTTCTCAACCACTAGGATCATGTTCACCTCTTCTCATCCACAGACACGTCCACTCAACATATTTTGTTTCCCACTGCATTACACAGGAGATTCATCTAGATTTTCTCATCTACTCTCTTCTCAGAGGAGGCTAATATATTATCTTCATATTTGTCTCATGGTGATGCACCAAACACTTTAGGATTTCACACGTTCACCTTGTGCTCAGCCACAGGCACGTCCAACTCTGTAGATCTCCTTTCTCACTGCGTTACAAAGGAGAATCATCTGGAGTTCTTCTCAACTCATTGTAAGGAGGAGCCCATATCTACGTTCCATCTCTGTATCAGATAGGAGCCACACACCCCTCTCAGGGGCTCTCTCTCAATTTTGTGTCTTGGAGAATGTCTCACATAGTTGCAATCATCAACATGGAGGTATGAAGTTTCTACACACACAGGGTATGGTAAAAGGTATGCCACTAATTGAAAAACCAAAAAGAATATGTGAAGAATGTATTTTTGGAAAATAACATAGAGAATCATTTCTAGTTGGAAAGTATTATAGAGAAAAATATCCACTCGAAATAGTACATTCATATATTTGTGGACCAATGAAAACACCATCTATAGGAGGCAATACTTATTTTCTGATATTCATTGATGATTTCTCAAGAAACACATGGATTTGTTTCCTAAAGCATAAATGTGGTGCATTTGATTGTTTTTGGTAGTTTAAATCACTTGTGGAGAAGCATAGTGGCTATTATATCAAGTGTCTAAGAACTGACAGAGGAGGAGAATATGTTTCAAGAGAATTTCAGAACTTTTGTAAAGTTCATGGTGTTTACAAGAAATTTACCGTGTGATATACACCACAAAAGAATGGTGTCATAGAGAGAAAGAACAGAACCATCATGGAAATGGCACACAGTATGTTGGCGCAAAACATTTTCCAAATGAGTATTGGGATGAGGTAGTAGCAACTGCAGTATACATCATGAACATATGTCCAACAAAGAGTGTGAAGAACAAAGTTCCTCAAGAACCCTGGACATGTATGACACATAATGTTGCACACTTAAATTTTTTTGGTTGTCCCACATAAAAACATGTTCCAAATGAGCCAAGGAAGAAGATGGACAATAAATGACAGAAATGTATATTTGTTGGATACTCTAAAAAAACAAAAGGATACAATTTGTATGATCTTATCTCAAGAAAAGTCATAATTAATCGTGATGTTCAACTCATGGAGAATGAAGCATGGGATGGAAGCATAGCAAAGACAATCAAGATCATTGAAAATGATGACACAAAAGAAGAAGAGGTGGTTCAAACACCATGTACAAGTCAGTGTGCAGTTCCCTCTACAACTGCAATGCAAATCACAATGTAGAATACTCCAGTGAGATCTGCAGGTGTGCAGTCAACACCTAGAGCACAACAAACTCCAATAAGTAGCCCGATTATTTCTAAATCTCCAGATCCAATATTATAAAGTTTTTTACCAAGGAGGACAAGAAATTTGCATGAAATCTATAATGAGAACAACAAATTCATTTTCTTTTTTTTCTCTGTGTTCACAAATAGATGACCCATTAAACTTCGAAATAGTTGTCAAATATGGTGTATGGGCTCAGGCCATGGATGAATAAATTAGATGCATAGAGAACAATCAGACATGGAATTTGGTAGATGTAACTGAAGGCAAGGATGTGATAAGTGTCAAATGGATTTAGAAAACTAAGAAAGATGCAGGGGGAAATGTGCAGAAGCACAAGGCAAGGTTAGTCGCAAGACGTTTTACACAGCAACCTGTAATTGATTTCAATGAAACATTTTCCCCAGTTGCGTGCATGGATACAGTTAGAACCATGTTAGTCATTGCTATGCATAAGAAATGGTCATATTATCAAATGGATGTAAAGTCAACATTCTTAAATGGACATTTAGAGGAAGAAATATATGTGGAACAACCACAAGGCTATGAGGTTCCATGGCAAGAAGACTAAGTGTACAGATTGAAGGAGTCATTGTATGGATTAAATAAATCTATGAGATCTTGGTAGAGTCGCATAGATTCCTACCTCACACATAATGGATTTCAAATAAGTGAATGCAAGACGACACTGTACATCAAAGCAAATCAACAAGGTAACATGTTAATTGTTTTCTTATATGTAGATGATTTGATTTTTACATGTGATTTTGGCATAGAAGAATTCAAGTTGGTCATGAAGGATGAATTTGAAATGATTGATTTGGGGCTTATGAGATATTTTCTAGTTATTGAAGTTCACGAGTCCAAAAATGGTATATTTATCTCAGAATCTAATTATGTGCATGAAATATTGAAAACATTCAATATGATAAATTCTAAAGTAGTACCAACACCTATCATAAGAGGATTGAAGTTAAGCAAATAAGATAAAGGGCCCAAAGTGGAACTCACGTTGTTTAAAATAATGGTAGGAAGTCTTATGTATATAACATTAACGAGGCCTGATATTATGTATGGAGTGATCATGATTTCAAGGTTCATGGAAAATCCAAAAGAATCACATTGGAAGGCAGGAAAAAGAATTCTGAGATATGTGAATGGAACAAAATATTTTGATATAAGGTATTCTACTTCAGAAGACTTAAGACTTATTGGATACACTGAAAATAATTGTGGAGGAAACATAGATGACAGGAAAAGTACCTCTAGGTACACATTTCATTTTGGAACAAGTATGGTATCATGGGCATCAAGGAAACAACCCATAGTAACTCTTTTTTTAGTAGAAGAAGAGTACATCACAGCTACAAATGCATCTTGTCAAGTAGTTTGGATGGGAAGAATGTTAAAATATTTCATGTAGGAACAATAGGAACCAACAACATTATTTTGTGACAACAATTCAACCATCATGTTATGTAAGAATCATGTGTTTCACAAGAAAACCAAGCACAATGATACAAAATATCATTTTATCATAGAATTAGTGAATAACAAAGAGATATGTTTATAATTTTGTAGGTCAAAATACCAAGTCACAGATATTTTCACAAAATCTTTACCAAGAGATGCATTTCAACATCTGTGCAGTAGTCTGGAGTCTGTGCAATAATAGATGAGTGACATTAAAATGTCAATTCAATTTTGTATTTACTTTTTGTAATTCCACCCACTTATAATTAAGGGGGATTGTTGGAAATAGTAATCACAAGTCAATGAGCTTTAAGTCTCTGTTGATTTGTTAATCAATCTGCAAATACAAAGTCACACATTTACACAATCTTAGTCTTAGTTAGTCGGCAAGCATGGGAGTTATTAAAGGGAGTTGATCTTAATCTTTCTCGAGTCGATCATTCGAATTTATTATCGTGTTTAATGTTGAGTCGGTTTTTCTTCTAGAGGAAGTCTCATTCACATTCTTTATAAGTCTGAGAGTTGATAGAAATATGCAAAGAGGTAGAAAAAACATAGTCATGAAGAAGAAAACAATGACATCAGTTGAGGAATCAAAGAAGTATGAGAGAATAAGCTCTATGTCTACAATTTCAGTAGAAGTTGTTGGAGATGAAGCTAGTCACATTTATCATATTTTGTATTAGCATGTATCGCTGAATTTCTCAATATATATCAAGTATTTTGTGTGTTCTAAAGTTCATGTGAAATTTTGAACTTCTGTTGTATTTATGAGTTTATGTGCTAAGAATACAACTATGTTGTTTTGTACATATAAATTGTTCAATAAGTGTTTTATCATAGTGCACAACAAATTGAGCAGTTTTCCCATTGCAGGGTAATAAGTTCTGAGAGTGCAACGCCAAAGTTTGTGGTGCGCAGTATTTGTAACTGCACTGCCCAGAGTTAGTCTATGTTGTGCTAAAGACCCGAGAATATATAGGTTTTCCACTTAAATAAATCCAATATGTGTAGTAGGCATGTGTGCTCTATTAATCATGATTGATCAAAATTTAATGATCAATTTGCATATCCAATTCTTTTCTGTCAAACCAAGTTTCTTTCTCAAAATTCAAAAGACACTCAAGTTGGGTCTTGGTTGATTGGTATGGGAAGGAGTCAATGATTTTCGTTCCTATCGAAACCAATGTGACTCTGTGAATGGGGCAGAAGATGCAATTCCCACATGTTCATGCTGGAATTTACCTCGGGCTGAGACCGCTACCTTGAGCGGATAATAGATGCTATATTGATCCACGTCTAGGTCTTGGGTCTATGTCAATGAAATAGTTACGAGAAAAAGATGGGATATAAGTCCCATTTGAAAGGTGGGAGGTGGAATATTATTCCTTTGTCGGTGAGTCACGAGAGAAGGGGTTGGTTAGAAACACATTTCATGGGTAGAGCTCTGGAAATCAAGGTAATGGACTAATTATGAGTGCATCTTGATGCAGCTAATAAAAATATCAACTTGAGGAGTGAGCATATTAAAAGTGGTTGAGATAGTCAAATAGGTTGTTTCACAACAATGCAGCTAATAAAAATATCAACTTGAGGAGTGAGCATATTAAAAGTGGTTGAGATAGTCAAATAGGTTGTTTCACAAGGTGTTGTGATAGTTCATTATTGATATGGGAATAATCAGTAAATTTGTGAATATAATATAATTTTTCATTCATTTCTAATTAAAAAACTAAATATTTTTCAGATAATTTCTTTAATAAGGATCAAAAGAAAAGTCCTTGTGGCAAGATAAAGGGATGCTTTGTCTACAGTGTTTGGAGATTAGAAGCCATTGATAAATTATAAACTAAACTTTACCTTGTGAAAATGCAATGAAAGACATTAAAATTCGGAAATCCATATCAATTTCGAGATTAGAAGCCATTGATAAATTATAAACTGAGCTCGACCTTGGGAAAATGCAATGAAATACATTAAAACTAAAATTAGAGCCAAACAACAATATGTGATTTTCCAGCTTTTCACTGAATGTAGATTCAATTCCATCAAGAATATGAAATATGAGCCACCAAATCAATACAATATTATAATTATAGGTCTGAGCTTTTCACTTTCAAGGAAAATGAATAATTACATCCTTAGTGTGTTTATGGTTATAGGAGTTGGTAAACCTCTATAATGGAATCGTGGTGAAAGATAGAAGGACACTGAGAAATGATGCAAGATAGCCAGTTTGCGTGAAGAAGGAGAAGATTCCATCCGGGCTAGCCGAGTCGATAGATGAAGCTCAACTTAGAGCAATAAAGAAATAAATAGGTTGACAAAGATAAAATGGCGCGTTGGTGTGGATGATTCATTAAGAAGGTTCGCTGAAATCTTTGTGTTAAGGACTGATTCGCGGAACATAGAGGGAGAAAAAGGTTGAGTTTTGTGTTGGAGGTAGTAGCCTAACGTACGCACCTGATGCAGATGGATGAAGAAAAAATAAAGTTTAGCGAGGGAAATAAATCCAATCAACCTGAAACAGATCAATCGAAGGTGTATTGATTGATTTTTCAGAGCCTATTTCAAATGCTAACAAACCGCCAAGAAAGTGTGAAGCAGAGAAGCCACACTAAAAGTGGGGTGAGTTTTATTTTAAAAGGCATTATTGTAAGAGAAGTTAGTTTTAATTTTAAAGGATTATTTTTTTTTTATGTAAGAAGATTACTTTTTATTAAAGTCATTATTTTTATATTTTAAAGGAGGTAATATAAAAATAAGTGTGTTAATAATTTGGAAGTGTTACTAAAATATTTAGAATTATTATTGATAATATTTATATTGAGATTCACTACTTCAATATTTAACTACTCTAACAAATGATAGGATAATATAGACATCCAAAACAAAGGTAAATTCATGAGAAAAATACATAGTGATGAGATTTATTTTAACATTTATAAAGAAAGTTGAAAAAAGAAAAGCAAATTCAGTAAACCTAAGAAGCAGATTCCAGCGAAGCTAGGAGATTCGATAGATGAAGAAGAGGCTAGGAGATTCTATAAATGAAAAAGAGTCACCACTGAGAAAATATTCTACAAGATGGAAGATCAAGGATTTAGGGAGAAGAAGCCGCAAGACAAAATTGTTGCCTCTTCTATTGTTTAAGAGAAGGTATATTAACACTGAGCCATAATGTGGACAATGTTCACAATTAGATTCACCATAGCTGATACTTCAAAATACTTGTACTTAAAAGATATGAAGAGTGCAATACATAACATATTTATACTTCACAGATTATTGTAAACCAAGACAATTGGAACGGAGAGGAAACTGCAGGCAATAAAAATGTAAGCCATATCAAACAAAAATTTCTTCCATTGTTTTGAAAATAGATAAATAAACTCAATGTTCTATGTCTGTGCGTTCATGGCTGCCATTACTCTTTAACATGTGACAATTTCTTTGTTACTCATAATAGTGTATTCAAAGTATCCAAAGGGCGATTACAGAAAATAAATCTTGAATCGAATAAAAGCTCCACTGACAAAAACTCTAACCCTAATTAGACCATACACAACAATCGTGCATGGAACAAACCCTAACGGCCTCCCTGGATTCAAACACCCAAAAGTCATATATATCAAATACAAACAACATAGCTCTGGGGGTTTACGTAACAAGTATTCAAATAAAATTCCGAAGAGTCAGAGAGGACTGAGAAGCTGAGCAAGATGAGGCTTGGGCTTTGAATTCATGCCTATGATGATAATGATTGGAATGAAGCCATAGTAGGTGATTGTCTTGGTCTTCTTCATACCCATGTAGTCCATTATTTAACTACTCTAGTCGCGGATCCGGACTCTCTGGCCTTCGATCCCTTGTCCATTTTGCCTTTGCCCTTCGAATTCACCCGCGACGCCATTAAACCTTCTCTTCCTTCACGTATGGAGCTTCTGCACAAACTTTGTTTTATAAACCACTCATCTTGTAAACCCTAGTGCGCCTTGTGCTGTGTGCCCAACTCTCTTCTTCAACCCTTCCAAAGCTCTTGTGAGACAGTAGTCACATGAAGGCGCTTAAAGGCGGACACAAGTGCCCTAACACACCCTTTTAGTGGATTTTCGAGGGTATGTTTGCATTTAGTCAACGCAAATGTATGACAATCTCTGACGCAGATTGAGTATGAGACTAACGCTGAGCCATACTAATTTTCACAGCTATACTAACGTTGAGCCATTGAGACGTGTTTTTGGGTATGTGATTGGCTTCTAACTGTCACATCTTTGTTTCCATATGAGGCAGGTGGAGGGGACTAATGGATTGGGGAGTTCAATCCATTGCAGGTAGGGAGAGGTAGAGGGGACATGTGGACAACTAAGAAAGCAACAATATTAATTAATAGGTTTTGCCATAATGATAGGTTTACAAATCTTTGTTTCCATCTAAGGCAGGTAGAGGAGACTGGCGGATTGAGGAGATCAATCCAATGCACATCAAAGGAGGTAGGGGACATGTGGAGAGCGAAGAAAACAACAATATTCAGTAATAGGTTTTGCCAGGTTGGTAGGTTTCGATCATAAACATAGTAATAATGCAGGGAATTCATTAATACATATATATAAACATAGGAGCTTCAAGTTATTTGAATGGCGGTATTCAAATGGAGCCATGGATAGGTAAAAAAGCAAACTATTCATTTCCGAATACTTTCGATTGTGAAGCATTTGTACATATTGATAAAGAAAATAGAACAAAGCTTGAAGCAAAATCCAAGAAGTGTAGCTTTATTGGATATGATGTTAATGATTTTGGTTATTGCTTATGAGATTATGAAAATCACAAAATCATTAAGAGTTGAGATGGGATTTTGCTTGATGAGACCACTGGAAAAAATTCCAAAGGTACCAGAAAATCAAAATGTACAACAACAGGAGTAACATGTACCTCAAACTACTGCAAGTGTTGTTAGAAGATCTACGAGGTTAAGTAGAACCCATGAACGATACTCTCCTTCATTGCACTATTTATTGTTGACTGATTCGGATGAGAAAGTTATGAAGAGGCAATGCATGTAGACACTAAAAGGAAGTGGGATCAAGGCATGAAAGAGGAAATGGATTCCTTGGTAAATAACCATACTTGGGACTTGGTTCAGTTTCCTACAGGAAAAAAAACATTGCATAATAAATGGGTTTACAGGTTGAAGGAACATTGCATAATAAATGGGTTTACAAGTTGAAGGAAGAAGATGGAGGAAAAATATGGTACAAGGCTAGACTTGTTGTAAAGGGGTTTGCACAAAAGAAAGTTATAGATTTTGATGAAATATTTTCTCATGTTGTTAAAATGAATTCAATTAGGACTATTTTAAGCCTTGTGGTAGTGGAAGATTTGCATCTTGAATAGTTTAATGTAAAAACAACTTTTCTCCATCGAGATTTGGATGAAGAGATTTATATGCAGCAACCACAGGGGTATGGGGTCAAAGGAAATGAAAATTTGGTATGAAGGTTGAAAAAGAGCTTGTATGGCCTAAAGAAAGCTCCAAGGTAGTGGTATTTTAAGTTTGACAGGTTTATGATAGAACAAGGTTATAATAGATGTCATTTTGATCACTGTGTTTATTTTAAAATGCTAGAAAATGGAAGCTATATTATCTTGTTATTGTATGTAGATGACATGCTTGTTGCAAGGTCTAATATGTATTATTCAGGATATAAATGTGCTCAACATTAAATTAGCTAAATCATTTGCGATGAAGGATTTGGGTGCTCCAAAGAAAATCCTTGGTATGAGAATAGCAAGAGACAAGAAAAATCACAAAGTGACATTGTCTCAGGGTGAGTACAGAGAGAAGGTGTTGGAGAGGTTTAGAATGCAGAATGCAAAACCAATTAGTACAGTTTGGCCATCCATTTCAAATTAACTAAGGAAATGTGTCCCAAGACACAGCAGGAGATAAAATACATGTCCAAGGTCCCTTATTAATTAGTAGTTGAAAACTTGATGTATGTGATGGTTTGCACAAGACCACATATTTCACATGCAGTTAGAGTTGTGAGTAGGTATATGAACAATCTAGTTAAAGAACATTGAGAGGCACTAAAGTGGATTCTTAGGTATTTGAGAGGTACTTCTATTCATGCATTATGTTTTGGAGGTTCAGAATACTAGGAGGAACACCATAGGGTATGTTTTTCCTGTAGGTGGAACAACATTAAGTTGGATTTCAAAACTACAAAAGGTTGTTGCACTTTCAACAATAGAAGCAGAGTATGTTGTTGCTAACTAGTAAAGAAATGATTTGGTTACAGAGGTTTATGGAGGAATTGAGAAAGAAGCAGGAGAATAGAAGGTTGTACTGTGATCGTGAGAGTGTCATTCACAAAGAACTCATCCTTACATTCAAAGACTAAGAATATACATCTCAGGTACCATTTCATACGATCCGTCTTGGAATATGGACATTTGAAGTTGGAAAAGATACATACTAGCCATAATCCTACAGACATGTTAACAAAGGGAGTAACAAGAGAGAAATTGAGTTCCTGCTTAGTTTCAATTGGCCTTGAAGCATGAAGGTGAAGATGAGAAATTTTTCAGGTCCAAGGTGGATCATAGTCCAATAGGTATGACAACAGTGGAGTTGTTGTGATTAGTCTCCAAGTGGGAGATTGTTGGTTATAAAGCCTGATTAATGTATTTATTTTCTGCCATGTTTATACCCCATGAAGATTGTACACCCTCATGTGTGGGGGTTTCTCCCCTTCAACGTTCGAGGGCTCATCCCCTCGAGTGGAGGGTCCTCGGGCAAAACCCCCGAAAGAAAAAATTACCTTGTAAAATATTGTAATTTCGTAGTCAATCTGAACAGTTCATTATAAGGTCTGATGGTATAATTTATTTTAGGAATTTTTTCCTAGAAGAAAACCCTCTTTCAATGTCACATACCTATTTCAGACAATGTTGAGAAGTAATCTACCCGATGTTGGCTCACAAAGTTGTTCCTTCACTCTAGGGTGAACACTAATAATTGCATGCTTAAATATTTGTATAAATTCCTCCTTCAAAAGTTGCTCCTTCACTTTAGGGTGAACACTAATACTTCATGCATAAATATTTGTATAAATTCTTCCTTCATCAAACAATACTTGAATCATTGACATGTATAGAAACCTAGTATCTCTATCACTACAAGCTTTTGGGAAACTGGTCATCTAGAATCTAGAGTGGGAAGTCGAAGGAATGGAGTAAGATGTCAAGAACATTTTGAACCACGTGGATCTCCAATTTCATTCCCACACATATGACTATCTATGTCAAATGGGATTTCCTCGATGGTGATTCTCCATTCTTTGACATTGTGGCAAACAAACCTATCAGGGTCGAACTCGTAGAGGCCTTTTGCATACCTTCAAGGGAACCGTTGCATCCCCAATGCATTCACCATGAGATAGGTGTTTTTGGGTATGTGATTGGCTTCTAACTTACACATCTTTGTGAGGGAGGTGGAGGGGATTGGTGGATTAGGAAGTTCAATGGATTTGGACTTCAATCGATTCCACATCAAAGGAGGCAGGGAGAGGTGGAAAGGACAGGTGGACAACCGAGAAAGAAACAACATTCATTAACAGGTTTTACCATATTGATAGGTTTACACATCTTTGTTTCCATCTAAGGCACGTAATTGAGGAGTTCAATCAAATGGATAGCGAAGGAGGAATGAGGGAGGGGACACGTGAAGAGCAAGAAAAAAACAATATTGATTAACAGGTTGAAAGGTTTCGATCATAAACATCATAGCAAGGTAGGGAATTCATTAATACATATATACATTCCTTTTGCATAAACATAGTAACAAAGTAGGGAATTCATTAATACATATATACTTGACATCTACATAAACATAGTAACAATGTAGGGAATTCATTAATACATAAAGGGATAAACATAATAAGCACGTGGCAAATTCATTAATACATACTCATAATTACTACAATATGCTTAATATGGAAGCTTCCTTCTAGTTTTGGTTGCACATCGATCTTGCAAACGCTGACGTCAGCAGAATAACAAAATCATTAATTACAGAATAGTGGACATCTCATTTATGTATCTTATTCCAGCCTAAACTAACCATATGTACTTCAACATACAAACACACAGTCAGTCGAGCAAATCATGACTCTTTGTGCATATACTGCGCTCAATAGAAGAAATTTTGCAAAGGAAAACAAAAGCCATTAGTATAAGTTGGTCTACTTGTCATTACCTGCTATAACTTGGGGTTGTTTTGGACGACGACCTTGATGGGGTTGATCGAGCCCATTATGTTGCTGGTATTGATTTTGGGGCCGGAGATGTTTGAGCTACTGTTGACGTTGGCGCCGCCCATAGTTTGACTTTCTCCGCTCATGGTGTTGGCCGTTACTGCTTAGAAATCTGCTAAACATAAAAACGTCACTTAACCTCAATCTGTTAAACTGCTTCAAGGCATATCAATACATAACGTGGCCATATAATATGATCAAATCATTGATAACTCATGGATTACAGAGCCTTAATGTCTCTAACACCAAATATACGTACAACTTACAATACAAGATCTGTATGCTTCTTCGGGCTGCTAAGATTGCACAGGTTATGACATCACACAAAGTAAAACCTTAACATTAATATACCTTAGGACGGGAATACTCGATGAGCTAGAGGTGATAAATACAATGGAAAATCTTTCGTTATATAGGAATGGGCAGACTCCAAACTCGGATTTGAAAACCATCTAGTCTCCCATGTTAAATATATTGTACCCTCAACAGTCTGACTGTACACTGCCAATTGTACTGGACAGTTGTACTTTCTATTTTTGTCTTGCTTGAGCCTATTTAGCTCAACCATCGCCCATTGCATTGTACTTCAACTTCTTCAGTACTTCTTCATACATTTCGATATACTGTTCTATTCTTTTCTCTCTGCATTTCTCTTTGCTTCACAATTTATCATGGTATCAGAGTTTCAGCAGTAAGCCTCTTCACACAGTTCGGAGAGCAACATGATCCTCACAGCACAGAGCTTCACGGATCTTGAGAGCACGCGACACAGTCTCTTTCACAAGGTTTGGAGAGCCGTCTGTTATACTCTCAGAAGATCCTCGCAGGAAACTTCCATGAGGAAGAAGAATGTCTTACGTTGAAAAGATCAGCGTAAGAAACTTGCAGAGGTTGCAAAGCGAACTACGCTCGAAAGAACGAGGAAGCAGAGATCGAAGAAGAAGAAACTTTAAAGATTCTTGTAATTTTCGAGAATTGTCAAAGATTGACGAAGAAGAGCTGCAGGAGGTAGGAACTCTTGAAGAATTCAAAGAATTCGTTCAAATTCGTTAAAGATTCCTGCAAGAGGGTGAATCGCTCAAAGATTTATGGAAAATCGCTCACATCTATCAAAGATTGTAGCAGAGAACAAAGAATTCGTGAAATTCTTTCAAATCTTTGAAAGATTCACAAATTTTTCTTCCACAGGAGAAAATTCCGTCAAATTTAGCAAAGATCACATCCAATGTGCAAAGAACAACCATTAAGGCCGTAAGATTCATCTTGCGAACAGATCCGAAGCGGGAAACTAGTTCAGAAGGGAAGAAGAAAGCATGGAAAAGTCAAAAGAGTTTCAACCGTTAGATCTTGCGCAAAGGCCCGACAGTTGTTAGATCAGCAAGAAGGTGCATGACGGTTAGTCATTTGGAGCGCATCGGAGAATTTTTGACTTGTGAAGTCCCGACGTCATCTTGACTGTCCATCAAGAAACACGTGGAAAGATCTCAACACTTCGTGACTCGCAAGGTGTAAGGACAGAAGACTGCCGTGAGAATTCGCGAATCGCGAAATCATGAGTCATTCTGGATCGTTGATCGAGAAAGATCATGAGCCTTCGATCTTCTCTCATCGCAAAATCAATAATCGCGAGTTGGACGCACAAAAGATTGCACTCCAAAACTCCGATACGCGATATCGTGAAATCCCGAGTGGAGGAACCCTCCATTTGTGGGGCCCAGCTGACATCATCTCGTCAAACAAGTCAATCGATGCATCGACATTTCATGGATCCTGGAGACGAGACTTCCAGGACATATCAAATTGTGAAATCGCGAGGAGAGAGCACGACCATCCATCTGCTGGGACGCATGGCAGAGATCAGAGGAATCGGGAAAGTCCCGAAAGGAATGCGCCATCGATAACTCGGGGATCGGGGAAACGAGGAGGAAGAGCTTGTCATCAGAACTCGTGAAGTCCCGATTCGCGATATCCCGATAAGATCTGTACTGTTAGATCACAGCACGATCTGGACCGTTGAAAAGTCCAAAGGTGAATTTTCCCGTTTCAGCATTTTGAAAGGCAAACAACGGGAAAAGCCCATAGCGCTTTAAAAGAAATACGTCTGGTCACATTGCAAGGAGACCAAGGGCCAATTCAAGCCNCGGCAAATCGACGTTTCACTGATCGGAGGTAAATATAAAATTTTCCTCTGTACTTCTGCAATTTGTTTTTAATTCAAAAATCATGGCATCGTCTAGCAATCTAGGCCCAACTCAGGGTCCGATTCTTCTTGGTAAGAATTACGAATTTTGGTCTCTTCGAATGAGGTCGTTCTTGCAAGCACAAGAGTGCTGGGAACCAATGGATCTTGGATATGTGGAACCAGATCCAACCGCCCTCACTGCCATGACAAATGCGTAGAGAATTGCTCAGGCAACTCTGAGGAACAAAGAAAACAAAGCGAAATTCTGGATTTAGAACTCTGTGGATGATTCGATTTTCTCGAAAATCACAGGTGCTGGTACTTCCAAACAGGCCCGGGACATCCTCAAATCTTCCTACCAAGGAAATGACAGGGTCAAAATAGTTAAATTGCAGACCTTGTGGACGCAATTCGAGACTCTAAGGATGACAGAGTCTGAAACTGTAGATCAGTTCATAACCAGAGTCATGGGAATCGTGAACCAGATCAGACTCATTGGTGAAACCATCACTGATCAATGAATTGTTGAGAAAATCCTCAGAAGTATACCCAAGAAATTTGAAATGGTTGTAACAGCCATCCTTGAATCCAAGGATCTGTCAAGATTTTCAACATATGAGTTAATTGGTTCTCTAGTGACACATGAGACCAGACTACATCTCATAGATGAGTCAATCTCGAATCCCTTCCAAACTGAATTCTCATTCAGAAGAGGGAAAGGCAGAGGAAGAAGTAGAGGAAGAGGGAACAATCAAGGTAACCCTCATACCAGTGGAGGGAACAGACAACAATATCCAAATCAGAATTTCCAAGGTCAAAGAAATCAACAACAAAACCAACATCAGAATTTCCAGCCTCAAAGAGGCAGAGGGAGAAGATTAAAT
>SNQJ01S0188728.1:18320-32239 GCA_010110895.2 Picea sitchensis
CCAAGAACCATGTGTTTCACAAGAAAAGTAAACACATTGACACTCGGTTTCATTTCATACGTGAGCTAGTCAATAATGGTGACATTGCACTACAATTTTGTGGTTCTCGAGATTAGCTTGTTGATATCTTTACAAAGCCACTAGGAAAGTCAGTTTTTGATTTTCAGAGACAACAGTTAGGCATAGTCAGTGCTAATGATTGTCACTGTTGAGTCTAAGAGGGAGTGTTAAATATATTGTACCATCAACAGTCCAAGAGTCTTAAATATATTGTACCATCAACAGTCCAAGAGTCTGACTGTACACTGCTAAGAGTCTTAAATATATTGTACCATCAACAGTTCAAGAGTCTGACTGTACACTGCTAGCGATACTGGACAATTGTACTTTCTATTTTTGTCTTGCTTGAGCCTATTTAGCTCAACCATCTCCCATTGCATTGTACTACAACTTCTTCAGTGCTTCTTCATACATTTCGATATACTATTCTATTCTTTTCTCTCTGCATTTCTCTTGGCTTCACAATTTATCATCCCAGCCAAGGTTAAATTTGAAGTTTTCAATGTATGTGGGACCATTCCATCCTTTTTCATAGGTACATCTTAAATGTTTGGATCCTATTGTATTATTCAGTTTGTTTAGATCCTACTGTATTGTTGAGTTTTTGAACTTTTTTCATCTCTAAATACTAGTATATATTTCATTAAAACAGCTCGTGCGAGGGATTGGAAGGAAATACACTACGCTCTGTTAAAACAAAAGATCAAAAGAAAGTAGAATCATGACACCTTTGTGCATATACTGCGCGCAAGAAAGAGAAGGAATTTTACGAAGGAAACAACAGCTACTTAGTGTAGGTTGGTGTACTTGTCATTACCTGCTAGAAGTTGGTCTAGAAGTTGATCTTGGGGTTGTTTTGGGTGCCGACCTTTACTTGTTTGCCGGAGTTGGTTCTTGATGGTGTTTTGGGGGTTGGTAGGGTTGCTTTGGTTGCCCTGGATGGGAGAGTCTATGCTGTTGCCGGTCTTGATGTTGGGGCCGCTGTCGATGTTGGCGCCGACCTGAGATGGGGACTTATCGTAAGCACCTCGTCGAGTCATGTTGTTGGCCGTTAGAGGACTTTTAGCTGCTGCGAAATATGCTTTTTTTTTTAAAACGCCACTTCAACTCAATTTGTTAAGCTGCGTTAAGGCATATCAATACATGATATGATCAAATCATTGATAACTCATGCATTAGAGAGCCTTAATAGCTGTAACACAAAATATACCTACCACTTAGAATACAATATCAGTATGCTCCTCCGGACTGCTAAGTTTACAGAGCTTATGACATTACAGAAAGTAATAACTTACATTGACAGATTGCCGTAGTTGTTGACTTGTTGGCCTCGGTTGCCTTGGTTGTTGACTTGATTGCCGCAGTTTAAGTCTTGTTTGACGCAGTTGGAACCGGTGTTCAGAGGGTGGATCGAGTCGAACTTGTTGCCGGTATTGACGTTGGGGCCTTGTCCGCTCATGTTGTTAGCCGTTAGAGGACTTGCAGCTGTTGCGAAACCTGCAAAACAAAAAATCACCACCTCAACTGCGGCAAGGCATATCAATAAATAAGGTGGACATATGTAATCTGACCTAATCATTGATAACAGCATCAAGGCATATCAATACACAACGTGGGCATATAATATGATTAAATCATTGATAATTCATGGATTGGAGAGCTGTAACACCAAATATACCTACAACTTACAATACCATATACTCCTTCCAACTGCTATATTTGCACAGCTTATGACATTACAGAAAGTTAAAAAATTGACATTAGTCTGCCGGTGCCCAAAGCCGGTAAACAAGAGGTGAGAAATACAATGGCTTACCCTTGGTTACGTAGGAACCGGTGGACTTTAAACTCTGAAAACCCTCTAAACTCCCAACCATTCGATCGTCTTACATTCCTTCGCATCTGGAAAATTGTCTCCTTTTTCATTTCTACTTTATCATTGTTTGGTATTTTTTCTTTAATTATTATTTACTATATTTTTCTTCTTATAATTATTTTACTATATTTTGCTTCTTATAATTATTTACCATCTTTTTATAAATACAACCACATAATTAACATTACAACTATGGACATAATACTAGCACAGCCGTGAGTACTGACGGCTGGTGAACGCCGAAAGGCTTACGGCTGGCTTGTTCATCGAAGGAATGACGGCTGGCTTAACCGAACGGAATGCCAAAACTTGCAACCCTAGATAAATACAATACGAACCGAATAGACGGTAGCATTTTACATCCACGCTCAGTTAACATCCACGGGGCCATATGCATCTGTCCAGCTTTTTAATCGGGCCATACGCATCCGTCCAGCTTCTTAATGAGTGTTATTATTTCTTAATCACTGAACGTGGCAATTTGGTGATGAACAAGTAATTTTTTAATCTTATTTAGTAAATGTGAAAAAGTAATCACATAAACATACGCCTTTATAAATGAGCGGAAGTTAATTTATCAAAATCTCATCCATTGATTAGAGAGGACGACGAAGAATATGCCAGCATCTTCAATTGCCAACCCTAAGATTGAAATTTATGATTAAAAGGTAATTAATTGTGCCCATTGTCAATAGGTATACGCCTTTCGGCGTAATTATAGATTAGTTTGGTCTAATGATCATTTCTATACAGGTTTTCCACGTAAATAAATCCAATATGTACAGTAAGCATGTGTGCTCTATTAACCGTGAAATTTGAATTTGAAATTCTTCTCTGTCAAACCAATTTTCTTTCTAAAAATTCGTAAAACACTCAAGTTGGGTTCTGGTTGATTGGTCCTATCGAAACCAATGTGACTATGTGACAGGGGCGAAAGGTGCAATTTTATCAAGAATATAAAATAAGTTAGAACCGATAACAACATGTGCACTTTATATAGTAGAGTCTAGAGTCCAAATGTATTCAGATATTGGATAATTGATTATTTTGTATATTATACTCTACTCTACCATTTTATCAATTCCCACATGTTCATGCTGGAATTTACCGGGGGCTGAGACGGTTACCTTGAATGGATAATAGATTCTATATCGATCCACGTCTAAGCGACTCCCGGCTCTTGGGTTCAGGTCAATGAAATAGTTACCCGTAAGAGCGGGGATCTAAGTGCCGTTTGAAAGGTAGGAGATTGAATCTTTAATATCGATAAAAAGAAAAATTCCCATGGGCTGCTCAGTTGACCCTACAGTGCCATTCCAATATCAGATCTATCAAGGTGGAAAAGCTCACATCTATCTATAAAGTACACCTTATAGATCTGAGCTTTTCCAGCTTCTCCGTGGAAATCGCACTTTATAGATATGATCTTTTCCAGCGTTTCTCTAAATGTAGATTCGATTCCATCAAGATTCATATGAAATATGAGCCACCAAGAGAGCATTTGCGCTATTCTATCCTACTCATTTGACAGCCCAGCAAAGGACACGATGAACATACTCAGATTTAACAAGGAGATAAGATAAAAAACAATACTTACCATACTCAGATTTAATAAGGGGATAAGTGAAAAAACAATACTTACCAGAATAATGAGATAGTGTGACCTCCAAATGTGTACTTGTTTCTCTAGAAATTCTCCCTTCCTGATCTTCTCCCAGCGACGGAAGTCGCACTTGCTTGGGAAGAAATAGTAATATATCGCGCTACATTTCCTGCTAATAGAAATTGTTGTCCTCTTCCTTCTAATTGCTAGCTGTACTATGGAACGAGTATGCCGGATTTGAACCTATCACGGCAAACATTCAGCGCGACTTCCACCACAAGGGTCTGGCTCACAACAGAGGGGTCTTCTACACAAGTCAATGGCTTCACCTTTGTGGGTGAGAAACGTCTTGGGCTTTCTTGCTGCGGGTCTTCTTGTACTTCTTCGCGGCCAGGGTTAGGATGACTGCGAGCAAGAAGAGCTTGAAGACTGTGTAAAAACCATGCAGGGATTCAGAACCCAGATTTAGGGAAGTAGCCGACAGTTGAATTGGAAATGAAATAAACTAATTGTCAACCATGCAGGGATTCAGAACCCAGATTTGGGGAAGTAGCCGACAGTTGAATTGGAAATGAAGCAAACTAATTGTCACTGCTCTGCAGTTTATTTTTTACCGGTCACTGCTCTGTTGTTTGTCGCCTTGAGCACTAGTTTTCTTAGTTTTTGTCGCCTTGTGCTCTGTAGTTTTGCTTCCCTTCCCTGTTCCCGAGCTACAAAGGCCTCTTGTCATTTACTGGTGCTGGAGTGGATGGGAGACGGGGATTCTTGTGATCAGAACCGGTTTATTATTTCTACTCGGAGAGAGTGCTTGTAAACTTCAAGTGTGTCAGATTGACGGGTAGCAGGTGGGCCATCATGAACAGTCTCACCAACAACACACTGGAAGGAAAGGTCGCTTCAATGATGAATCCGGAAGACGAGAAAACTTGGAAACAGGTGGGCCTCTTTGACAAGGTGGACAGGTTGAAAAAGATACCTGGGGGCACTACATCTTCTATTAACTGGTCTTTGCCCTCATCTAGTTCCTTGGCTTGCCCTCTTCTTTCCGCTTTACTCAGTCCTCCTTCACTTGAACCTGTTAACGTGCCCTCATGAGACCCTTGCACTGACTATCTCTCGACCTTGAACAACAAAGATCACTATGATCCTTCTCCCACTCGGAGGGGACACGGGAACCTGGTGTACAAGTGCAGTTCGACCGTTTAGGAAGACTTGGAAAGCAAATAGGAAGGCAAAACGTTTGGTGATAGGTAGCGATGCAGGTTTAGAACAAACTTGTAGAATGACAGTATGTGGCCTTGTTGGTCGGATCTTTTACAAATCACTGAGTAAAATTTCTCTCGAAGACTGGATTAAAGCCCAGTGGTTACCCCTCCTAGGCTACCTTCCTGAGATTATCTTTTTTCACAAAAGGCTGGATTGGTTTTATTTGTTCTTCTCCTGAGGATGCAACTCTCCTTTTGAGCTCTTTGTGGGTATTTGGGGGGAGCAGTGTGATGCTCAAACGTTGGAGAATTGCTTTCAACCCGGATACTGACCACTTCCATTATAGGCACCTTTGGGTACTCTTACCAGCTCTCCCATTGTATCTTTGGAATGAAGGAGCCTTAAGGGCTATTGGCAACTCTTTGGGGAAATTTATATCACTGGATTCAAAGTTTCTTTCTGACCCTGGGAGGAAAACAGGCAAAGTACTTGTGGAGATGGACATTTATAGTGGACTGCCGGAAACTTTGGATATTGAGTGGAGAGGCAGGACGATAGCACAAAAGCTAGATTATCTCAGAGTGCCTTTTCGCTGCAACAATTGTCACCAGACGGGTCACCTCCGACGGGACTGTCCAGGGTTTCTGATCGAAAACTCTTCCGAAGACTCTAACCTACAGAGAAGCCCTCCAGATTATACAGATGTTGATCCTTCTTTGAGTTTTTTTAACAACTCGACTGGTGAGGTAGCCTCTCCTACCTTTGAGCTAAGATCTAGTTTAACTGGTAAGATACAACTTCTTTGCCCTTCCTTGTTTAAGTCCTTATCTACTGAGGAGAAGGAGGCTTTGAATAAGTTAGACAGGTTTCTAGCATCTTCTCCTTTAAACAAAACTACTTTATCTGGGTCGACTGACCCCTCACCTAACCCTACTAGAGTGGATTCTTTCCTTGCTTCCCCTCCTCTGTCCACTCCATTTTCAACTGAGCTTTCTTCACAGCCTACTACCTCTCTAGCTTCTGAACCCCAGCAGCCTTCAACCTTATCCCTCCCTTCCCCTACCCTAGCACTCTCCACAGATTTGGGCCCTGGGCCTGAAGTCATTTTGATGAACGAGTCGCTCCCAAACACTCCTATTTTGGTTGGTTTCAGGGAGCCAGAGGAGGTTGACCCTGCCCTCACAGCATCGCTTGATTCCTTAGTACCAAACGTTAGTGAGGCTAGTAATCTGATTCCTTTGCCAATCTTCCTGGATAAAGAAACTGTTGAATATAGTGGAGATGTTGGCTCTTCCTCAGCTATAGGTAAGGGGCAGAAATCCTTTGCTTGGTCATGCGGCGTTGCTTCAGAACTATCTCCTATCAAGACTAGAAGCGCTAGAAAGAAGCAGGTGGCTTCTAGTAGTCATAATGATGTTATTCCTCAATCTTCCCCAGATACAAGGGCCCTTAGAGCAATGAAGGCCATGACAAGGGCCAAATGATTATTTTTCTCTCTTTGAACATTCGGGGGATAGGAGGCACCCTCAAGGTTGTCTCAGTTCGCAGATTACTCGATTGCACCAAGCCAGATATACTCTTTTTACAGGAGACCCTCACAAATGAACAAAGGGCTCGTAATTTTTTGCTCCACCCCCGTTCCTCCTGGGCCGTGACAGCGGTAAGCTCATTGGGAGCATCGATCGGCCTTCTTGTTGCATGGGACCCTATTTATTTTGATCTTGTCCCTTTCTTGTCGGTAGGAGGTATTCTTCTAACAGGCTACTGTATTTCTACAAGAAAGGAGCTGGCGTTTCTTAACACCTATGGGCCTTGTGTCGACTGGAAAAATTTCTGGAGTATGTTAGCTACTAGTGGCATTCTTAAAACTCCAAATCTCATCACTGTGGGTGATCTTAATTTCATTTTATCTTTGGATGAACACTGGAGAGGCCCATTTGTTGTTGGTACAAATGAGGATTTCTATAGGAATTTATCCTCTTCACAGAAGTTGGTCGACATCAAGCCTTTGAAGTTGGTTCCTACCTGGCAAAATGACAGATTTGGAAATAATTCAATAGCAAGGAGGCTAGATAGAGGTTTAATAGTGGAAGGTTTATTAGCTTCTTTCGGTCTTTCGAGATCATGGGTAGAATACCCATTTATCTCATACCATGCTCCGATTCTTATCTAACTGGAGAATGTGCCTTTATATAAAACGTATCCTTTCAAATTCAATTTGATTTGGCTACGGGAGGATAAATTTGCCAAGCTAGTACATTTATTGTGGAAAGATCCTCGTTATTTGAAAGAATTTAAAATTCAATTATGTTTAATCTGGAAACTTAAAGAGCTCAAACGACAAACAAAAATCTGGCAAGCAGAAGTCAAGAAGTAGAAATGCCTTTTTTTGGAGAACCTGGAATTTGATATCAAGCAACTCATCTTAAAATCACTGGAGAATCCATTATCTTTGGAGGAGGAAGGGCATCTCCGTCATTTGGAGTCAAACAGGAATAGAGAGTTGGGAAATGAGGAAGAAACTTGGCGCATTTGTAGCAAGGCTACGTAGATTCAAAGTGGAGATTCCAACACAAAAATTTTCCATAATTTGGCCAGCTACAACATAAATTGGAAACATATATGGGAATTACAAAAGGAAAATGGGCATAGTATAACTGAACAGGAAGAGATTAAAGAGGAGGCAATAAACTACTTTAAACATTTTTACAGAGCCAAAGATGCCACAAACTTTACTAAATTGACTAGGATAACCAATCTCTTTCCTAGGATGGTGGAAGAGGACGAAGCTCTGGCTCTCTTTAAGTCGGTCACTTTGGCAGAATTAAAATCTATTTTAGAAAATTTTAAAAAAGAAAGAAGCCCAGGTCCGTATGGGTGGACCACTGAGTTTTTCACTTTTTTCTTTGATCTTGTGGGAATTGATCTACTGGAAATGGTGGAAGATACGAGGAAAAAAGGTAAACTTTGTGGAGGGATTAACTCCACGGTTTTGGCACTGATTTCGAAAAAAAAAAAACCTCAGACCTTAGATGACTATCGCCCAATCTCTTTATGTAATCTTATCTATAAGGAGATCTCCAAAGTCCTGGCAAATCGAATCAAGCCGATCTTGTCCAAGTTTCTTTCCTCGGAATAGCTAGGCTTTCTAGAGGGTAGAAGAATCTAGGACGCAGTTGGTACGGCACATGAGAGTCTACATAGCATTAAAAATATATATATATTAAATCTCTGCTACTAAAGTTAGATCTCAAGAAAGCATTTGATAGCATAGATTGGGATTTTTTAAGAGTAATTTTACTCACAGCAGGTTTTGGGGTAAAGCTAACAGGGTGGATTATGAGTTGTGTTTCCAAAGCCAGTTTTTCAGTCTTGATTAATGGGGAGGCGTTAGATCACTCTAAAAGCGGGAGGGGGCTTCGTCAAGGATGCCCTTTATCCCCCTACCTGTTTATCTTGGTTATGGAAGGCCTAAGCTTGATTCTTTCCAGAGGTAGTGCTG
The DNA here is from genome assembly GCA_010110895.2 of Picea sitchensis. Taxonomy (NCBI): domain Eukaryota; kingdom Viridiplantae; phylum Streptophyta; class Pinopsida; order Pinales; family Pinaceae; genus Picea; species Picea sitchensis. Next base: position 26,568 of record SNQJ01S0188728.1, read on the forward strand.
ATCATAATTTTTCAGGCATTCAGGTTACAAAATTTCTGAAGATCACCCACCTTATGTTTGTCGATGATGTTCTTGTTTTGTCAAAGGAAGAAATGAAGGATTGGAAAGTTATCTTTGATATTCTGCAAACTTTTTGTTGTGCTTTAGGTCTAAGCATAAACTTTACAAAGACTACAGTACATTATTGGGGTCTGGAGGAGTCGGAGTCGGAGCTATCACAATTTAAAGCCTTCTTACCATTTACCTTTGTAGATTTAAGTTTAGGTTTCAAGTACCTGGGTTACCATTTAAGGCTGGGAGATTCTAAAACTGAAGACTGGGGTTGGTTGGTGGCAAAGATTGAAAATAAAATTGGGCTTTGGTGTAATAAATGGTTATCACTGGGAGGCAGATTAATCCTGGTTAAAGTAGTTTTGGAGAGTCAGTCTGTTTTTTGGATGTCTATGGAAGTCATTCCAGGAGCTACTCTAACCAAAATCCATCAATTGATGTTTACCTTTCTGTGGAGTGGAAAAAGGACAAAGGCTCGTCTCCCTCTTTGCAGATGGGATCTCTTGACTAGGCCCAAACACAGTGGTGGTTGGGGGCTCATAAACTTGTTTTATTTCAATTCCTCTCTAATCGCTAGCACCCTTTGGAGAGCACTAAATGTCAATAGCATTTGGAACATAGTACTGCAGGGCAAGTATCTGGGGAATTCCTCCTTCATTGACTGGATCCGTTGGAATACACATTCACAAAAAAATTCATCTAATTTCTGGAACGGTATGACAAAGAATTTAGGTGTCATTCTGCATTGGTTACGGTGGGTTCCAGGTTTGGGTACTTTGATCTGCATAAGCAGGGATAAAATCTGTGGATTGAACGATTTCTCTCTGTTATCCGATGCTTTATTTTTGAAACTGCAACAAACTCATTCCTCTTTTTTAGCCCAGGTGAGCTTAACTAACAGGCAGCCACATTTTCATGAACAGTGGCATTCCAGCGAGTCTTTAAATCTCTCCGACCAGTAGGCAGTCGAATGGAGGTCCTATACAGTGGCCTTGAAAGAGGCCAGAATTTCACTCAGGAATGTCGAGGACACCCTTTTATGGGTTGGAGGGGATGGGTCAGGTGTCATCTCGGCTGCAAATCTCTACAGGGCACTCATTTTGCCCCTAAATTTCTCTTTCGAGAAAATGTGGATTACAAATATTTGGAGGTGGCCAATCCAACTTAAAATAATTTTATTTTCTTGGCTGGCCGTTTTTGACAAAATCCTCACCTTAGAGGTGTTGCAAAGATGTGCATGGGCTGGTCCAGAAATTTGTAAACTTTGCAAAGCCAACTTTGAGTCGACAGTCCATTTATTTGTTCATTGTTATTTCACTCAAGCGATCTGGGAAAATTTATACAATTTTTATCATTTAAATTTCCCGTGGGAGGGTGACTCGGTATCCGATTGCTTTTATAAGTGGACAACAAAAATTTCTACTCCGACTAGTATGGCAGCTATTGCTTGCTAGCAGATTTGGATTGAGAGGAACAAATCGCTTTTTGAAGACCTCAGCCCCTCAATTGACTCATTTGTTCATAGGATCACAACCTCTTTTAATTGGCAGCCATCTATTAAGAAACTGAACATAAACAGAGTGTGTGATTTGACTCTACCTGAAGGGGTGACGTTGGCTTGTTTCGATGGTGCCGCCCTCTCTAATGGAAGTTGTTGTGCGGCTGGTGGCATTTTCAGAACTCATGATAAGAGGATAACAAAATGGTACCTAAACTGTGGAGTGGGGACCAACACAAAGGCTGAGTTAATGGGGCTGTGGGCAACACTCTCATTGGCTACACTTTGGGCGATAGATAAAATACTTATTTTGGGGGATTCGAAGGTGATAATCGATTGGATAAATCAAAAAAGTCAGCTCAATGCAGTTAACATAGAAGGCTGGAAGTTTAAAACATTGGAACTAGCAAAAAACATGAAAAATTCCAGCTCTAAGCATGTTCAGAGGGAGCACAATGAAGAAGCAGATTTACTTTCTAAAAGGGCACTTAAGGAACTAAAAGGGCGGCTATCCGTATTTCACTAGGAAAATGGGGAAGAGAGCCCACATTCTCACCTAAATATCTTCGAAGCAGGAGCTATTTGAATAGTGAGTGATCGAGTTACTTCAAGGAGAAGTGGGGTGAAACTTGAGTTTTTTTATTCTAGTTGTTGTGCGTGTTACCTCATTTTAGTATGAAGGAGTAAGTCTTGGAATTTACAGTTTTATTTATTCTCTGTATTTGATGTAGTAAATCCTCATTAGCGGGTCCCTCTCATCTGTATCATTAGGAAAGATACTGCTTTGTAAAATAAATTATACTTAATATAATTTTGAGTCATTTTCTACTGGAAATTTTTTTTTAAGGAACTTGACTTTGTAAGTTTAGAGTACAAGTTAGGTCACATTGTGTAATTGATTTATTACATTGCTTATGGCAAAAAATTATTTTAGCATCATTTCAATTTCATTGGATTAGGGTGGATAACATCCCCTTGCTCTTTGTTATTGATGCCTTTGGTGTTAGAATGTTATATGATGTTTTAGAGTGATCTAGAATGTAGGTTTTGGAGTGTCAAAAAAGCTTACTTTCTCATAAGCTTTATGGTGATCACATGTCTCCATATTAGAGCTAGAGGTTACTCTCTCTCATCAAGGGATAGTTAGGAGAGATCATGTCTCATGGCCTCCAATGAAGACAATGATTCAACTATCACATTTAAGTAATATATAGTGATTGGGGTCATTTTTCACCATTTAAATGTGGTTATTGCTAGTTGACTATCAACATTCAAGAAGGAATAATAGACCATTAATACATAATTAATGTATAATTTACAATATTATTGTATAAATACAAGTATTAAGGTAGTAATGAAAATATTAATGTATTAATTAATTACTACATTAATATAGTAATTATTACATTATTACATTAATGTATTAATTAATTCTTACATTAATATAACATATACAATATAATTGTGTTTGACCATGACCATATATAATTGTGGTTGACCTTGATTCACAATGACCATGGTTAACAATGGTTAACCATGTTTCACAATTGTCCATAGATGACTAATGGTTGGCCATGACCATTACTATGGATGACACTAATACATTAATGTATAGTGTAATGTATTAAGTAATTAACACATTAAAAATGAATAATGTACTTATTAATATTATTAATACACTTAAACATTAATATTATTAATAAAACATATTAATATTAGAGTATTAAAACATTAATAAAGTATTAATACATTAATAGTAAATTAATAAAAGTAATAATAAATTAATAAATACAACATTAAAGTATTAATGTCTTAATACATACATTATTAAAGTAGCAATGCTTTAATAATACATTATTAAATAATTAATACTTTAATTGACAATGACTATGGCTCACTATGGTAGACGAGGACCACAGTTAACTTTGGTAGACCTTGTCGACTTTGGGAAGGGAAGGTTGACTATGGTTGACATGGATAATTCTGGTTGTCATGACCATGGAAAATTATTGTTGACCTTCGTTGACCATAACCATGGTTAAACATGGTTCACCTTGGATTACCATGATCATGATTAATTATGGTTAACCGTGACCATGATTAGCTTCCCTAGATCTTCAGTATGCATGACCTTCACTATGGTTGACCTTCGTTGACCATAACCATGGTTCACAGTGGTTGACCATGGTTGACCATAACCATGGTTCACAGTGGTTGACCATGGTTGAAAATGGTTAACCATGTTTCTCAATTGGTGTTCCTAGATGATCATGGCACCATGACCATGACTATTGATGACATTAATAAATTATTGTATATTGTAATTTATTAATTAATTAATACATTAATGCATTACTAAAGTATCAATACATTAAAGAATTAATAAAATAGTAATACATTTTTAAAGTATTAATACATTAATAATAGATTATTACATTAGTGTAATGTATAAATTGACCTATTAATTTACATTGATGTATAATGTAATTTATTAATTAAATGATATATATTTTTTTGTAAATAAAAAGGGGGGATTCCTATTATTGTGCTTTTATAGTACAAAAATGCCAAATGTCATCAATATGCCACCTGTTCTACCAAATTAGCGGAAAACAGAACATGTGGCAGACTGTGATACTTTTAGACAAAATAACTATCTGCCATGTGCCCTGCCAAATGGAAACTAGAGTAGGTGGCAAATTCACGTTCTTTCTGAACTGTTCTATGTATCTAAGAAAAACTACCAACTGAAAAAAGAGGGCAAAACTGTAAAACTGCATCATCGTAGTATAGAGAGTTGGGCAGTGAATGTGCGAGTTATCCATAACAAATAAATTACACATTAGCACCTAGGGGCATGTCGTTCGGAGCTCTAGTGGAAGGGTCATCCCTGGGATGGAGCACGAAAGGCCTTGCATAGGTCGGGAAATGCTGAGTTTTTTATCCATTCGAGAATGCATCATAAACCATGTCGATCCACTAGTGCATGAGGGTGTCCTAGTGTATCTAGTATGCCATATTATTACTTAGCTTGAAGATGAACTCGAGCTGCTCTGGATTGAAGAAAAATGGCTGAGCATGGCCGAAATCAGGGAGAGCAGTGAGTGGTGGAGGCGCCAAGACTAGGTGGACCTCCACCTTGGTGCCCAAGTGTCCATGACCTCCACCGCCTTGACCTCCTCCGTCGTTGTCCTAACTTGGCTATCTTTGTCATGAATTGAGGTGATGGAATCCAAATGGAGGAATTCCCCTAAGAATTCCTCCTCAACAATACATGTGACCCCTTCCATGGCAACCTCGACACTTGTGCTTGTTGGGTTATGGATGGGGGACTGCAAATCATCCAGAACTGTGAAGAGGAGAGATTTTGGAGGAACCTGGATGGGTTCCTACGAAATCTCCTCCTCGACATATTCCATTGGCGGTGTTCTTGGTTTCTCCCAGCGTTGAGTCTGAATTATGGATAGGGTGCGTTCCAACCTTTTCACTCACCTTTGTCGGGCAGCTAGACTTGACTAGGTTGGGCCACACCTCGGATTTCCCCTCTCTCTTGGCATGGATAGGAAAGGAGGACTAATAATTCTCTGAGTAATCTTAATAAGAATCCATTGCATGCAGTTCTCATTCTCAGAGCGACCAGGGTGATAGAGTGCAAGAGAGAAATGGAGCCATCCTCGTCTGAGAAGGAGAGATAAGCCCAGGCCTGACATGACCATTGTACTGATCTCTCCACTGAAATTACACGTTGGCTCTGCCATAATCCTCATGCGAGGGATCTGTCCTCCCCTTCTCAAAAAGAAATAATGGTTTCCCTTCATTCAAGACTGAGGTGAAGGGGCTAGGGCAAGCTACGTGTCCTCCCATTGCTACATGGCACCCAATATAGGATAATTAAATGATATATTAATAATGAAATGTATTGATTTATTAATACATTAGTACATTATTAAAATATCAATACATTAATAAGACATTAATAAAGTAGTAATACAATGACCTTAATGACCTTACTAATACATTATTGGAACCTTGATAGCCTTAGTAATACATTACTAAAGTATTAATACATAGCCTAAGTAAATAGCCTAGGTTGAACATAGCATATGTATTAATATGGTATTAA
>SNQJ01S0188729.1:7636-24142 GCA_010110895.2 Picea sitchensis
GGTGGATAATGTTTACACTTGCCAATGCACTAGATCAATATAATTACATCATTTGCAATATTAGGAATATTGTTTGTTTCTAGCTCATAGAAATTTTACATTCAACCTAACTTTTGCTAGATACCTTGACTTTTGCTCATGGCTCACAAGGTTTGACTAGGCTCACAGAGGCTGTATGTTCCCCCTGACTTTTGCACTAGTTTGTGTATGCTCACAGAGGTTGTATGTTCCCCCTGACTTTTGCACTAGACTGTCTATGCTCACAGAGGTTGTACGTTCCCCCTGACTTTTGCATTAGTCTCACATAGCATCCCGTTCATCCTGACTTTTGGTTTGACTCACAGAGGTTGTCCGTTCCCCCTGGCTTTTTTTAATACCTCACAAGACTGGTTGATTCTCCAAATCTCCCTGGCTAGCCTCAGGGTGGCTCATATGGCCTCTCATTGGAGAATGAATGTCGATGTTGCCAAATTTAACAGCACTAAGCTACTACCATAGTCTCCATGAATATTCTATGATGTTTCTCCTCTGCTAGTAGTCCCATTCACACCCATCTACTAGACAAGACTACTACATTACTCCCTTAGTCACTCCACATGACTGATCTGGGAAATCCTTTGCCAAAAAAAAAGGGAAGCCTACTGGAGGAGAAACATCACACCTCCCTCAATGAGGGTGGACATTCTGCATCACGCCAAACTTGTACTATGAAGTACTCATTCTTCACTCTAGACATAGGCTTGGTGAGAATGTCCGCTATCTACTCATTTGTGGATATGTACTGGGGGTCCACTACTCCTCTCTGCACCATGTCTCAAATGTAATTGTATTTGATCTCTATATGCTTTTACTTGTTATGAAAGACTGGATTCTGTGAAAGTTTCACACAACTTTGATTATCACAATATATCAAAGTTGGCTCCAACTCTAGATCAAATACCCTGCAAGCAACTTCCGAAGCCACAGTGCTTCACGACTTGCAACACTGTATGAAATACACTTTGCCTCTGCTGTACTGAGTGCCACTGACATCTGTTTTCTGCTTAACCATGAGATCATACCTGATCCCAAACTGAAGCAACATCTTGTTGTGCTTTTCCTGTCCACTGCACTCTCCACCTAGTCAGAGTCTATATAACCTTGCAACTTTACTTCACCATCCGAGACATATCTGAGTCCATATCCAACCGTACCATGCAGGTACCTCAACACATTCTTTGTTTCTATCCAATGTACATGTCTAGGCTCAACCATGTACTAACTCAATGTGTTCATTGCAAAGAATATATCTGACCTGGTATTAACTAGCTACATCAAAGATCCGATCAACTGTCTGTACATCGTGGGATCAACCAAATATGAAGATGAATCACTCAGGAGCTTCAGATTCGTAACCATAGGTGTGGCCATAGACTTGTAGTCCATCATCTCGAATCTCTATAGGATCTCAACTGAATATTTTCATTGGCTAAGAAAAATCTCATCTGATCTCCGCCACACCTCTAATCCCATCAAATACAGATCCTTCATTTCGAACTCTGAAGTGAGTTCCTTCCTGAACCCACTTGTGAGCTTCTCATCCCCTGTAAGAAACGGGTCATCCAATATCAAGGGGAAACCATTCCCAAGCTCATCAAATAAATTTCTATTCTGGCATACCATGCCCTGGGTGCCTGCTTAAGCCCGTACAAAGCATTCTTAAATTTGTAGACATGAGACTCTTTCTCATGTATCTTGTCGCTGCTCTATGTACACTTCTTCTAGGTATTGGAGCAAGTGTTTTGTCATAATCTTCTCCCTCTTTCTGGGAGAATCCTCAAGCCACAAATATTGCTTTGTACTTATCTATGCTTCCATCTGCAACATGCTTGATATTGTAAATCCACTTGGAAGTTACTACTGACTTCCCTTATGGTCTCAAAACCACTTTCCACACATCATTCTTCATGATGGACTGGTATTCTTCCATCATGGCACCCTTCCACACTTGTTGCTTAAAAAATTCCTCAAAAGTGGAAGGTTCTGAATAATGATTTTACTCATCAGTGCCACATAGCTGGAAAACTTGTGTGGTCTCTTGCTCTCTCTAAAAGAGCCTCTGGGAGTTGCATGTCCTTCAACTTCATTTTAAATGTTCTGAAGCCATGTTGGTCTCTTCCTGGTAACTGTAATTTTTGTCTAGGTGGATCTACATGTATCTTTGGCTCTATTGTCTCATTTTGATCTTCTAATATATGTTCTTTTGGAGTATAGTCCATCACCACTATTTTCTAGCATGTAATGGTCCCCATGGAAGTGTACTAGGTGACTAGAGAAAAGGTATTCTCATGGTCCACTCCTTCTGAGTCAACTGACTCTCTCCGAGATCAGACTCACTTTGATTCTACATGCTCCCTCTAGGATTTGACTCCCTCCAAGTCTATATAATCTTGGAGCCATCTGGTCCCTCTACATTTGTTGACTTCCTTTGAAGTCTGATCTTATATGAACTGTATTGAGAGGTTTCTCCTCTGTATTAGATCCTGAGGGATGATTCCTTCTGAACTATGGCTCCTTCTGAGTTGGTTCTTGGTGGGGCCACTTACATCACCACTGGTGGAGCCATCTGCTCCTCATTATATGTATTATCGATACCATATAACTGCATGCCCTTTGCATCCTGCAAAGTATCACAAGACCATGCTGGTCTCTTCCTTGTCACTACAACGTTTCTGGATAGGCCCTTTTGGCTCTACTGACTCTTCCCGATGATATGAAGAGTGATCAACTGAACTAGATGGATATGCACGATTATCCTTTGGAGCCTTTTTCTCCTCACAATCAATCTCCATATGAGATACTTTGTATCCCACAAAAGTACCCTTCTTGCCAGAAGGTTCTGACTTCTTCCTCTTCTCCTTCGTTACATGGATGTGTATAGTCATGTACATAGTGCTATGTCTGGATAGTCTTCTCTATGTCTCATCTAGAGACCATCTATGTTGGCTCCTACAACTATCATTATAGCTCCCTCTACATCTGCTGACTTCCTCTGAAGTCTGATCTCATATGAACTGTATTGAGAGGTTTCTCCTTCGTATTGGATCCCGAGGGATGATTCCTTACGAACTTTGGCTCCTTCTGAGTTGGTGCTTGGTGGGGCCACCTACATCACCACTAGTGGAGCCATCTGCTCCTCCTCATTATATGTATTATCGATGCCATATAACTGCATGCCCTTTGCATCCAACGAAGTATCACAAGACCATGCTAGTCTCTTCCTCGTCAGTACAACATTTTTGGATAGGCCCTTTTGGCTCTACTGACTCTTCCTGATGATATGAAGAGTGATCAACTGAACTAGATGGATATGTATGATTATCCTTTGGAGCCTTTTTATCCTCACAATCAATCTCCATATGAGATACTCTGTATCCCACAAAAGTACCATTCTTTCTAGAAGTTTCTGACTTCTTCCTCTTCTCCTTCGTTACATTGATGTGTACGGTCATGTACATAGCGCTATGTTTGGATAGTATTATCCATGTCTCATCTAGAGACCATCTATGCTGGCTCCTGCAACTGTCATTATAGCTCCCTCTTAGAGATATCACCTATGACCTTCCCGGAACAAGAGTAACAACAAGGGAAAATAGCAGACAAGAACAACATTCTTATGATAATAATAATAATAAAAACAAGAACGAGAACAATCATCACAATAGCTCATTCTCAGAGCTATCACCTGTGACCTTCTTGGGATAAGAGCCAAAAAAAAAATACAATAACAAGAAATAAGAACAACACTCTTCAACACTCTTCTAGTGTTGTGACCAATCATTCCTCCATAGTAACCTGTCTGTAACAAGAAACAAGAACATCTCCATGGTAACCTCCATGGAATTTATAAGATAACTTGCCTGGGACAAGGTCAACAACCAAGAACATGTCCTATAGGAGATCAATTAATCTTGTAAATAAGTGTATTATTAATAATGAACAATGAGTATAATATTCAATTGTTACTAAACATTTGATAGCAATAGTAATCAACAGCAACAGTCTTCTAAAGATTGACGTTCTAGTTACAACACTTCCTTACATTGCAATAATAAAATATCAAAACTGATATGCAAACCTAGAGTCTAGCTACTGTTGTCTCATTTGAGTTGTTATATACTATAGAAGACATCGCCACTATTTCCTCCAACTCTTGGGCTTCCTCGGAGTGTACTAGATCTAAGATCCCTTTGAATCTATCGTCACTGCTTGGATAAATTTCCTCTTGCCAAATGTACATCTCCTACAAACTCCCTCATTTTATATACAAGTGCACCATCCAGCTTTGTATTCTAATCTAACACATTGCATGAACACAAAGAAGTTAGAAATCTGAATCAAAAGGTTCAAGGTCCAGGAAAATGCCAACAAGCCTGAAACCCTAAAAATTTAACTTTGATGAAAAGTCAATTTGAAAGATGCAACAGGTGCCCTAGGGAAAGGCGAGCTAATCTATGTTAAAATTTGTCCCAATTGAATTTATAATAAGTGCTCAACAATCTTGAAAAAATAAAACTATGCAACGACAAATTTCAACAATGTGGCAAATCTCATGATCTTCCTTCCGGTGGTTACACTGTTCTGAAGGAAACCCGCTTTGAAACCATGTTAGATTCTCATTAGTTTTGTTAACATTAGATTTACGATAGAATTTTTATCTTCTTTTAACATTCAATAACCGTATACTGAAATATATAAGCAATAGATAATCAAGCACAAGAAGACACAAAGATTTATCCTGGGAAAACCCCAAACTCGGGGAAAAACCCAACCAACTTTTCTAAGAGAGAATCTTTCTAATATTCCAATACAACCATGAAAAATTTCTGTTCACAAGAATGAACCAACATTGAAGAAACCCTGATAACAAATACTTATCTCTTCTTTTTGTTAAACCCTAGAGAGGGTAGACAATTGAGGAGCACCACATAATTGGCGCAAGGTAGGTGCATCACTAGAGCAAGATAGCGCACCACAAAATTGGCACAACTAGCAACTGCAACTGTAACTGCCACTGCAACTGCAACTGCAACTGTAACTGCTACTGCAAATGCAACTGCTACTGCAAATGCAACTGCCACTGACAACTGGCACGAAGAAACTGGGTAGCACAAATCTTCCATAGGTATCACACAAGAGAGACTACGAAGAGCCACTAAGAATATCCTTCCCCAAGTGGGGCGCACTCTCCAAGAGAACCAGAACCCAAAAATAGCAAAACTGCCACAATTGTAGCTGCTAGCTGCCTAGTGTGCACTGCAGAAGGAGGATTGTTTGACTGTACAAATGAAATGATCTATCCCCATGTTTATACTAATGTGGGTTCTTTTTTGGGGCCAACTTCTTATTATGGGTCTTCATATTTACTTTATTATTTCTTTGGGTCGACTTCTCTTCCTGGAAATTATATTTCCACTTTATTATTTCATGTGGGTTCACTTCTCTTCTAGGGTGTTCTTCAACTGTTCAATGGTCTTCCTTTGACTTATGAAATCTTCTTCTCTAAGAAAAGTTGTCCAGGAGGGAATACCTCCCGCAACTACCAAAAACATCAAAAGAGCGTTCACAAAGCGCCTTGGGAGTGTGTTCCTAGGCTTTGGGAGCATCCTAGGGAGCATAACGCTCCCAAAAGGGTGGGGATCATCCAAAAAATGCCCAGAGCGCACTCCCTATTTTTGGAAGCATGCTCCCAGGGGTGCTCCCTGAACGCTCCCACTCAAAGTGCAGTTTTTGGCCTGAGAGCTGGGGGGGGTGCGCTCCCTGCAAAACTGAGACTTTAGCACAAACTATTTATAAGAACTAAAGCAATTGAGGGATTATGGGTTTGAAGTATGTAATTCTTCCCTTACAATAGTAGGAACCTAGGTGATACTATAAGTAATGGAGATTGATGAGCCTATAGAGAATAACCAATATGAAAGAGGGGTTTCCATGTTGCTTCAATCTCAAAAAAAGGTGGTGAACAATACCCATCAATTGAGCAACCCAAGGCAGTCTTTTAATGCACTTAAATTTCATGTTTTTATTATGGGATGTTAAATACCCGAAAGACCCCTATATATACAAATTATTTAAAGTTCATAAGGTTATTAAAGCTAGAAACCTTCAATAGTGATTCTTACAGAATGTCATCTAATAGAAGTAGATTCTTTATGTTTTGGAATAATAGTATAATACATATATAATAGTTAACTAAGATCAATTATAGTTCAACTTCTCGAGGAGTCTTTATGTTTTGGAATAATAGTATAATATAGATCGAATAGATTCCCTAAGAGAAATTATAGTTGATAATGACCTTTTCATTACACACACACACACACACACACACACACACACACACTTTTGCACAGGCCTTTAACACCCACCAATAATCTAAGATAGCATAGGGTTTTTACCATTTTTTTTAAATATCCCAAGGAAATTAATCTTTCCACTTATTTCCCCTTCAAAGGTAACACACCCAGAGCCACCCAATTAATCAGTGTGGCATGTTCCAACTCGCATGAGATGAATTGATCATGCCATTCAAATACATATTTTCTCCTTATTCTCCCTTAGTTGCATGATGATTCAATCTTCACCTCTCAGCCGCTCTGACGATAGTATATTGATTCTATCCACCCTTACACCTCATATGACAGATGCACTTGGTATATTATGCTTTTAGTATGCTTGGTCATGATAGTTTGGTTTAAGGTGCAATTCTTCATATGTTGTTCTCTACTCTCCATGCATTTGTTTGATCATTAAGAAATGGTGCAATAACTTCTAATCTAGTCATAAAAATGGAAAACATTCTAGTGCTATCTAATAACAACTCCATAACATTAACAATTTTATCTTTTGTCTCATTTTTACCATGGGGGACATGATTTTCCTTAAAATATGTGACGGGTCTTGAGTTAGGTCATGCTACTAGTGATCAAGTGGGTGTAGCATGTCCATATCCCAACCATACATAACTGCATAGTCTAAATGTTCTACTTTTTGACTCTTTTTTGGGCATATGTTTTGAACAATTTTGTTCAAAATCCAACTAGAAATTGTTGGAAATGTAGATTTGAGTGGTTAAGTCTTATAATCCAAGTGCCCCGGCGTTTTTTTAGGGCATTGAATCCATTTATGCATTCAAAAATGCAATTTAAACAATAGAGAATGACAATTTCACCAAGATTTGTTTCACCAGATTTCGGTGAAAAAGGTCAAAAGGTAGAATGTTTAGAAAACATAACACCTTTACACCTTTTCCCTCTCACTTCCATCTCATTCATAAAAAATAATCCCTTGCTCATGTTTGACTTATCAAATGCCATCCAACGAGGTCTAGCCTAAGAAAAATGAAAAAACAATGTAAACCTAAGTCAAATAAATCCAAAAAGGCTACAGGTGAAGAGTGAAAAATAAAATATAAAAGAATAATAAGACTAAAGTTATGCCACCTCATTAAAAATGCCAATGCCCATAGTCCCATTCTTATCTAAAGAAAATGAAAATTTTCAATAAAATGAATGGATAAAGACGTAAAAGAAAGGGGAAATAAATAAAGAGTCGAGGTGGTAGCTCCAAAAAGAATCTCCCTCTTAGAAGGCTTACATATACAAATAATGAAGATTCCTAGCTCTTGAAAACTAATTGGACCAAAAGAATGGACCTATATCCTCGTATGAGGCTTTGAGGGTCATTACATGACATTCCCCTCCCCTTTCCATAAGTTATTCAACTTTTCATCTACATATAACCTGGTTATCTAGGAAATATTACTTGTCTTGGTCTTTGTCACATGTAATAAGGGGTTAAAAGTGTCCTCCCATGGTAAACTTAGGCAATTTTAAAAATTAACCCTTGTTGTGTTGTTGCTACAAGAGAAACATAATATGTGCATTATCTAATGGCTTGTAAAGGGCTTAGACCCACCACTATGAGTGGGTAACCTACATTGGGATTTGTGTACATGTATATGGGGTATCATCCATGCCTTGGGAAACATGTACCATGCTTCAAGATTTGTGAAACTACATTGGGATCCATGTACCCATATTTGGTCATATCCATTGACATTGGGATCTGTGCCATTTTCCTTGGGGTCTATGTACTTCATTGGGATACGTGTCACTACCTAGGGATCCATGATAGTGCATCGGGCTATGACAAGGATGCCACATCACCACAATTTCCACATTGATTACTTCAAGAGGGTGCCCCTACTTAGTTGGATCATATTGTCCCACACATGTGCCACATTCTATCTCATGGATTGTTAAACTTTAGAAACTTGCCACACAGAATTTTACTTGCCAATAATTTATCACTCATATTTAACAAAATTCTAAATCTGAAAATTATGCAGAAAATTACAACTGAGTTCTTAACAAATTTTCACAGTAGAAAATGAACATGAAACCAAGCACATAAAAAATACACAACACAATTTTTACCCTGGAAACCCCAGTGTGGGGAAAACCAACAAAGAGGGGATTTATTATGGCTTCAGAGGAAATTTACAACAACAAATAATTACATAGAAAAAAAATACAACCATATTTTTTCCCTTTTCTATCGTTGTATGGCCCAGCCAGATAGTGCTGTATGACCCAAAAACTCGGCCCTTGTACGATCCTGATTCATCCTAGAAAATCGACATGTACGACCCTCTGAAACTTGAATTGTATGCCCCCTTCAATTTGGCCTGTATGACCCTCTGAAACTCTGCCTGTACGACCGCTTCAACTCACCGCTGTAGGACCCTCCAAATCTACCTCTTCCTTGTTGCTGGTATGACCTGGTGTACGACCTCTTGCTGCTGCTCAACTCAACCAACTCACCCTCTTTCTAAGTCAACCTCTTCCTTAGCCAAATCACCCTTTTCATCATCTGAGCTCAATGTGTGTCCCTTCACCCATCCCTTCAACCTTTTATCTTTTCACTTTACTCCATTTCCCTCTTTGAGAACTTTCTAGAAGAATCACGAAATTTCACTTGAAATATTTATTTCCTTAAGTTTAAAACTTAGGAAATCGGAGTAATAAAGCCAATAAAAATTAAATGACAAATTTTTATGCTTTTCCTAAGTCAAAATTAGGATAAAATAAAATCTACTGATATGGGTCACAATTAATTGTCTTCAACCTTCCTAGACACTTAGGGTTATGATGAGATACCTTCCAAGCTACAATTTTAACACTCCCTCTTAGCGAGGAAGGTGTTTTGTAACACCCCCAACTTGTCCCTGAAGAAGTCAAACTTGCCTTTCATCAAGGCCTTCATGAGAATGACTACAACCTGTTCACCCATAGGCACGTACTATAGCTTCACTGTCTCTTTCTGAACACGGTCTCTGATGAAGTGAAATCCGATCTCAATGTGTTTGGATATGTCATGGAACATCGAATTTTCAGAGAGCTTGATGCAGTTCTGATTGTCACAGTGTATGACAGTGGTCTCCATATCTCGTCCAAACAATCCCATGAGTAGATTCTGAAGCTAGATGGACTCACATGGTACTAAGTTGATTTCCATGTACTTTTCCTTAGCAGAGCTAAATGCTACTGATTTCTATTTCCTTTTGAATGAGGAAACAACTCCTGATCCCAAGATGGAACAACACCCTAAAGTGATTTTCCTGTCAACAGTGTTGCCTACCTAGTCTGCATCTGTATATCCCATCAACTTCACTCCATCTCCTTGGATGCAACTCAACCCATACTCAACTGTGCCACACATATACCTAAGGACATGTTTTGCTGCCACTCAATGTACTCTCCTTGGCTCAACCATGAACTGACCGAGTGTGTTAACTACAAAACACATATCTTGTCTAGTGTTGACCAGATACATGAGAGAGCCAAATAACTTCCTATATAAATTATGGTCTACTGCCTCTGATCTGGAAGCATCAATCTTCTTCTAGTTGGTCACCATGGGCATAGACATAGGCTTACAGTTCTGCATCCAAAATTTCTTCAAAATCTCCACTACATACTTCCTCTGTCCCAGGAAAGTCTAGCATCTTATTGCCACACCTATAACCCTAAAAAGTAGTGTGTCAACTCCAATTACTTCATCTCGTACTCTGACAGAAGGTCCCTCTTGCATTTTTCTATAAGCCTCTTTGAACCTGTGAGAAATAGGTCATCCACATACAACAAAAGAATGAGTGGCTCACGTCCAAAAATTATGTAGTATAGGTTTGAGTCTGCCTCACTCTTGGTGAAGCCCATCCCCTACAAGTAGTTTTCTATCCTCGAATACCACTCCCTAGGAGTATGCTTGATCCCATACAAGCCTCTCTTCATTATGCATACATGGGAATCCCTCCCATGCACCTCAAAACCCTCTCGCTTCTCAATACACACCTCTTCCTCAATAATTCCATTAAGGAAGGCCATCTTCATCTCCATCTAGTGGATCTTCCACCCCATCTCAATTGTAATAGAGATCACGACCCTGATCAAAGTGTACCTGGATACTGGGGAGAATGTCTCATCGTAATCAATTCCCTCTTTCTAAGAGAACCCCTTAGCCACACACCGGGCTTTGAACTTCTCCACATTGCCATTTGCAACATGCTTGATTTTGTAGATCCACTTCGGGCCTATCATTGATTTCCCCTCTGATCGTGGCACAACCTCCCATATGTCATTATTCACTATGGAAGCATACTCTTCCACCATGGAATATTGCTACACCTACAACTGTGATGCCTCCTAAAAGATGGAAGATGTTACCACTTAGTATTTTCCTTGGGCTGTATCAAGGAAACCCTAAGGTAACCATTTCAACTACTTTGGATTGTATTTTTGACCTATACAATCAGAGAGGGTTCTCTCAAGGGCCAAAAGGCTCTAAGACTCAAAATATATTCAACAATAACATTTAGAAGGTCAGATTTTTGATAAGAACAGGTTTTTTTTTATAAAAGTTGTTAGGACAAGCAAGGAAAAGGTATCATTGGGCAATGGAGTCATAACTTGAAATTTCAATGCAATGGCTAGTTGGTTTCTTTCTGAAGGTTTGAGGCAAAGTAAGCACTATGTTCAACAATTGAGAGTTTATGAAATGAGAGTTTGAAAAGAGGAGGAAGTCCACCACAGTAAGAGCATATACCCATGGATGAATTCTTATTGCATCTTTAGAAGATCATACATATAGGGAAACTACTAGAACATAGCACTAAGCAGGGATGAATTTTGAACCAATAATTTACAAACAACATAATAAGCATTTGTTGTATGAATGGAGCATTAAACTAGAATGAATTCCAAAAATTTCCTCTTAGTCAAATACTAGAAAGACATTAAAAATAAATGGTAAATAAGATAACATAGGAAATTTACAAGCCAAACATAACACTATGATGAATATCAAACTCCTGAAGGAGATAACTTCTGCATTGAGCTTCAAAACGAAATTAAGAGTCTTTACACCCATGAACAATAGAAATGGATCCTCTAGCCAAGATTCCAAACCTTCTCTCCTCTTGTGATATTAAATATATAGTAATATATGTCCTTTCCATCTCACCAATTCGAACTCCAACCCCTTTCCCAAAATAGAAACAACTATAAACAAAAAACAACACGTTTTCACTGACTTCCTGCTTTTCAGGAGGCGAAATTCTGAAAACCAGGCTTCAAAATAACACTTGTAATTATCAAAATATAACAGATGTGTAAAATATGAGAACGATTTTTGTAGATAAGCGCGTTCTAAAGAAAAACCTCTCTCTGTTTCTTGAAATTAATCTCCATCTGGCTGGAATACGTGTCACAAAAGCATGTCTCAAACAAGAAATCATGAAAACTGAAAAAATAGGGCTCAAAGATTCCTCCGAATCTCCCAATCCGTGACACCTGTGTGAAAAATGAAACAGGTTAATGTTCTTAGGTCCGTTCTTGACAGTAAACTCCTTTGGATTTTGAAAATTTATCTTGGTTCACTCGAAAATCATCCTGGAAGTAAACTAGTAAAAAATACTAGTTCAACAGTCTTAGAACAGAGTTTCCACAACACATTTCGTAGCGCATTTCGTAGCGCCTGTCTAAATTCGCAGCGTCTGAGCCAGTTCGTAGCATCAAAGGAGAATCAAGTAGCCAAACCCTTCCTGTCCTCCAAACAAGAAAAAAAATATCATGGAGTACCTGATGGCTATGAGGTTGATGCTGGTAATTTTAGATTTGCACTCAGATGCCCGCAAGCTACCTAACCTCCAACCCTCTTCCTTAACAAGTTCACAACGCCAACTAAAATATAACTTTCACACTTCAAGGGGGTTGTTAGTTGATAGTATGACATAATCCTTTGAGAACATGATCAATATTATGTGTTAACATCTGGCTCCATAGGGGATGTAGACCTCCCTGCCTAAGAACATGTTAGTTGATAGGGGATGAAGCTCTAAGAACATGCAATTCTAGTGCCTTATCCATGGGATACTCCTAACCTTTAATCTATGCAAACTGCTCTGACCCGTGACCTTCAACTGAAACCAAATGAAAATTGAAAACTAACTGCTAAAAGAGATGCTCAGAGTGTTGAGCTTATTTCACACAACCTACCTACCCTAAGCTGGCCCCTGAGCCGTTTGATCAAGTGAAATGAAAAATCCAATGGAGCCATGCAAACATCTCGTCCACTAGATGGATCCATTGCAGGTGTTTCTTCAAAGGAAACAAGAAATACCTAATTAAAGGCAAGGCATCTAAGAGTTTGAAATCAGTTTCATCACTGACCAAATTTGAAAACTTAAGCTCACTCATTGACTGTAAACACGCTGCAAAAGGATACTGGAGAACATGAGTAAACACCACTTGTTGGTCAATAACAAAGGAAAGAATGAGTGTGTATATAGTTTCTTTCTGTTCACAAGTATGAAATGATGCACCCGTCCCTTCCTTCACAATAGATATCTTTCATTTTGTATGTTTATCTCCAAGGTCACTCTCAAAGCAAATGACCATAATATGATCGCTGTCATCAACATGCAGATCAAACAGAAAACTCATGTATTCGGGACCTTAATCAATTAGAAAATATTGTTCCTGTTCAACCGAAATATGATATTGACTGCCTGGGAATTCTGAATTCATATTGTCAAAACATATAGGACTATGATAGGTCACTTCACATTCGCAAGTGTCTAAAAAATTGCACTCTTCCTCAACATTTTCTGACTATGAGGTATATTCATCATAAACTAGTTCACTGTATAAAGTTCTTAGACAAACTTTCAGAACTTTGATTATCACCAGTTTCTTCAAAAATTTCTAGAAAATGAAAAATTTGAAACAAGATTAGAGTGATCATACTTAACTTTCCTTTCATCTCCTAAGGAGAAAATAATTGATTTTCAGTATTCGAATCCTGGAAGCACCGCTGAAGCCATATGTAATATTCTTTCAACTCTAAAAACCCTATGTGGTTTTGCATAAACCTAGTTTTCTGTGCTTGATCAATGATATTAAAACCCCCTTTCAACAACTCAAATGAATCAAAACATAAAGACAGAGAATTACCTTCAACATGATCATTGTTTATCTCATTTGCAGCTGTGAAATTATGATATGAGGGTTGTGAGCTCTCATTAATTCTATGAAAATAATTATTTTCTGATATAAGGCCTACAACTGGTTGCTCAAGAAAAATATCCTCATAATCATCATAGATTGGTAAATAAAAAATCTCTTGACTGTCAACAACAGAGGAACTTGGCACAACCATTGGTAAATCATAAATTTGATCATAACTTGCTGTAATATTATCCTCATGGCGAAATAAACACAGTTCTGAATCGACCTCTTCTTGTTGTTCATACCTATTCTTACACTTTTCAAGATTAAATTTTTCATCCTCTTTCTCATTTAAATTTTTTCCATAGTCTATGAGATTGTCCTCCACCTCCTGGGCATCAGAGAACATTTGCTGCAAGGTGGTATACCTCCTCTCCAAAAGAAACAAAAACAAGTCTAGAGGGAGAGCTGCTGCATAGTATAACTTGGAAACATCTTCAGGTGGTTGGATTTCTTTGGGCATTTGATGGTAAAGACCGAAAAACCTCTTATTAAAAATTGACATAGTTTTGCCCTCTTGTTTCTTCATGGAATAAAATTCTGAAAGGAGCAATCTAAAGGGTTTTATTTCACCCCAAAATCTAAGAAAGAGTTCCCTCAATTGATCCCAAGAGCTAATTGACTCAGGATGTAAGTGTTTAAACCATGTTTTAGCCTTTCCTTGCAAAGAATGAGAAAAATCTCTCATAGACACATCACCATATTCAATCTTAAAAAGGTGTACAAAATATTCAAAAGCCTGGACATGTTTTTCAGCAGACAATTCATCAAGCTTTCCATCAAATCTTGGAAGATATTTATAATGTTTCGGAGGAAAGTCATGAAGGATGAAATACAATTTAAGAAGCATGCATTTTTCTTGAATCTTGGAGGGTGCATAATTTAGGGCAGTAGGTACAATGCTAGCTTTGGCTTCATTTTTCTCACAAGAGTGTTCATGAACATCATAGGATTTAGAAAAAAGGGTGTGATCAGTCTCAGCTGTACACGAAGAAAGTATGCCTACTATTTTCAAAGAAGGATATACAAGAATGGATTCATAGTCTCTTTTTGAAAACAACAAGTGAAGAAACACTCTTTTAAACAACCCAGGAAGGACAATAAGACATTGAATAAGCATAATAGTACTTGTTGAATAAATATCAATCCTAGGTACCTGATTTTTCCATACTGTCCTTCCATATCTCTGTGATGTGAGTTCGTTCTCTAGTGGAGTTCTGTAAATCTGATTGAAACATAAGTGGAGTCTCCAAGTGAAAAGTACACAACCTTCTTGTATATGATTGTTGTTCACCATCAATAATCAACTCTAAAACTTTGTCGTTCTTTCCCGAGGAAGATGATAGCTTTGGTTCCCCAACAACGACGCCAAGATGTTATCACTCAGTATTTTCCTTGGGCTGTATCAAGGAAACCCTGAGGTAACCATTTCAACCACTTTGGACTGTATTGATGACCTATACAATCAGACAGGGCTCTCTCAAGGGCCAAAATGATCTAAGACTCAAAATATATTCAACAATAACATTCAGAAGGTCAGATTTATGATAAGAACAAGTTTGTTTTTATAAAAGTTGGTAGGACAAGCAAGGAAAAGGTATCATGGGCAATGAAGTCAAAACCTGAAATTTCAATGCCTTTACAATCAATGGCTACTTGGTTTCTTTTTGAAGGTTTGAGGCAAAGTAAGCACTATGTTCAACAATTGAGAGTTTATGAAATGAGAGTTTGAAAAGAGGAGGTAGTCCACCATAGTAAGAGAATCTACCCATGGATGAATTCTTATTGCAGCTTTAGAAGAACATACATAGAGGGAAACTACTAGAATAGAGCACTAAGCAGGGATGAATTCTGAACCAGTAATTTACAAACAACACAATAAGCATTTGCTGTATGAATGGAGTATTAAAATAGAATGAATTCCAAACATTTCCTCTCAATCAAATACTAGAAAGACATTAAAAATAAATGATAATGAAGATAACATAGGAAATTTACAAGCCAAACATAACAATATGATGAATCTCAAACTCTCGAAGGAGATGAGTTCTGCATTGAACTTCAAAATGAAATTTAGAGTCTTTACACCCAGGAACAATAGAAATGGCTCCTCCATCCAAGAGTCCAACCCTTCTCTCCTCTTGTGATATGAAATATATAGTAATATAGGTCATTTCTAGCTCACCAATTTGAACTCCAACCTCTTTGCCAAATTAGAAACAACTATAAATAGAAAATGACACGTTTTAACTGACTTCCTTCTTTTCAGGAGGTGAAATTTTGAAAACTAGGCTTCAAAATGACACTTGTGTTGACGATTTAAAAACATCAATGAAGTTTTGCCCACAAAGTGTTTCTAAAGCCTATTATTATAAAAGTTAAATAATACTAATAGGTGGGACCCCCTTGAACTATTGAAGATCAAGTCTGTTCATAGTTGAGGTTGTAGTGATGTGGGACATGACTTACATAGTTGATGAGATCTTGTTGTTATTGGCTATGATTTGAGCTTATGAAGTGTTGATTCCTTATGTTAGTACAACCTATGCTATTCATTGATATCATTGTTATCTGTCCTTATGACACCTGCACAACAAATATGTTAGTGAAAATACATAAAAGGCAGTTTGGAGAAAGACAAAAATACTATTACGAATGCAAAAGAAAAGGGATCTAGTTTTGCAATTTAACTATACCACATACAAACAATTGGAAAGAAATAAGAAACAATGCAACAATTGAAAATAGGAATAATTTAAACTATCCTATATACTATACTACATGCATGAAGGACTTAACGATTATGGTTGAATCCTAGCTAGCAAGTGGTGGTTATACGATTTAATTGAGTTATATTGGTAATATGAATATGGTATATTTGGATGGACAGGATATGGGT
>SNQJ01S0188730.1:7650-18309 GCA_010110895.2 Picea sitchensis
TAAGGTTGGACCTGTACGACAATGGGCACCGATAGATCGATGATCGAAGGGTTATATGGACCAAAAGATTCTACTCTAAGGTCGGAAATGGTTGGTTCCTCCAGAATCAAATGTTCTCCTCTCGGGGAGAAGTCGAGCACAGTTTCATGTAACCTGATCGCCTCAAAAGACCCTTGTTGTTCTAGTTTTTGCCTTAGTGGTGGCAGGGGTGGCTCGAGATCAACCAACGACAGGCCCAAAATCCTTTGCGATTGGTGGAGCTCCTGATCCTCCACTGTGTGAGAAGATCAATGACACACTAGGTATTTCTATAATCATTTTAAAAACCAACACACACTATAAAAAGTTCTTATGAGATAAGACAAGCAGATCACTAGCTAGTTGGAAGAACAGTTACAACAACCAACACTAGAGCAACTTACCGGTGCATGTGCAACTTGAATACGGAAGCACCTCCGGGTATAATTTGCAAATCGTGGCCCGATGTCTACCCTAGGTACCACGGTATACCCTGCAGTCACCTATGTAAGTCACTAAGATAAAGGCAACTAGGTTGCCAGCACGCAAACAATCACCAGGCGGGTACAGTCGACAGTCAGGTGGACCACAATGAGCAGGGTATCAAGCCTGAAACCTATCAAGGGTATCAAAATCAAGTGTTCTAGAAGACAACCGAGGACCTCGAACAGATTTGAGACCCACAAAGCTCCGTGGAAAATGCAATCAACATAATCCCAAGATAATCCCTCTATATGAGTTCCCCACTACGCTTGGTCTAGCTTTGGAGGGGTTATCTCTGCTACCTTTCCTTACACGAACTCATGTTTAGCCCCTGTGTTAGAGGGGGGTCCTTGATAAATTTCATGGTTACTGGAATTTCAAGCACTCCCTAGCATAGACTCTTATGTTTGTTTTTGTAGCCTTGAAGAGTTTCCTCTCCAATCCTAAATCAAGGCTCTAGCCTAGACTGCATTGATGGACCCTACAAACACAAAGTCCAATAGCTTTTAAGTAAGCGTTAATTTTAGTGGTTGTCTTAAGTCAGAAGGAACGGAAGTGAAACCAATGATATTTTTTTAAGATATGAAAGAGAAGAGCATAAGATGATACTGGAAACAAACGTACTTCTTTCTTCACAAATAAAGATTTGCCAATTTAAACTCTTTAACCAAACTTTTCGTAACTACTTTTCTCATATCTTTGAAAAGAAAAACTTAAAACAAGATTTCGCTCGACTACGAGATACTTAATGTCCTAAGCATTCAAGTAAAGAACTTAAGAAAACTTTCTTTTTCCTTGGTAAATGAAACGACTAACCTAAACTACTTTACCAAACAAGGAAATGAAAGATTTTTTTTTATTGTTTTATGCTTCAAAACAAGAAATTTGAAAATGAATTCTTTTCTTTTCTTCTAAAGAAAAAAAGGGGAAAATGACAACAAGACAGGACCAAGAAATGAATTCAGGCCCAAACACAGATCGCAGGGAGTCACTAACAATACCAAATAGGCAGATCAAAGGAGACTCACAAACTTGTCTAAAAACCCTATCAAAGAAAACAAAATAAATCTTTTGATGAAAAGAAAGTTATGCTGAAGTCAAACCTGAGTGACAAACTACTATACCAGAGACCAGGACTAGATCAAGAAAACCCCTAAGAAGTGTGACTTCAGACAGGGAAGAGAATGGCTGCCTCTTTTTAAAAAAAATAAAAATTCTCAACAGGCACGCTACTGACACTTCAATAGCCAGTGTATGTACGCAGGTTGTCCAAGGGCAGGGCGTGTATGCACACGTGCAGGCCCATTGAAGGCCGCGTACACCTCTGTAACTTCTCAAAAAACTGAAAACCAACAGTCCAACACAGGCAGGGAGTACTGGTATGGAAGACCATAGTCCCTTAAAGACACAGAAGCTTACAGAAACTCAGAAAACAATGAATAAACTGATTCAAAGCACCCAAAAATAAATATCCCCAAAGATCCTAGAGGCATCCCCAGTACGGTCGCCAATTCTGCTATAGCAGGAAAACCCCTCTATAGACTACACCAAGGTTCTAAAATGTAGGCAGAGCTAACCGTCTAAAGTCTCCTACTTTTTATCAACTATCCCAACATTACCCCACAATCATACATAAAAGACAAGGTATAGGGATCTGGTAGGCATACCTTAAAATCTACATCTGGTGTCGATCCCTTTGTGCTTAGTTGTTTCCTGACTACAAATCTCCTCCCAAGGATGACCTGCATTCACCAAAAGACAAACAAGAAACCACAAGCATGCATTCTACATATGGATTAGTGGGTTAGAAATCATAAACAAGAAATGTAAACAAATCATATAAGTTTAAGACGTCATTTGGCGGGACAGAAAAAGTACTTCTTTATATTAATATCACAAAAGTCACTTACAATATGAGACCGACACTACTCCTAAAACTCAGTCCTGGGATTCTCTTCACAATGTAGCAACTGCTTCCATGTTTCTTTCTCCTCTTCAGTTCTCTCTAGGGGAATGGCAAAGACTCACAATGGAGGAAAAGGGAATTTTGGCTCACACTCACAATGTGGTTGCCGAATATTGGGGCAAAGGGGGAATATGGAAATGGGTAGAGTTTCTATGCTCTCGTGCTTCTCCTTGACATGGGACCCCAACCCATTCTTTTATAGGCCAGAAGAGATAGTAACGGTTGGGGTGACTGGCTATGGGAAATCAAACGGTTAAGTAACGGCCCAGAAACCAGTATCCTATGCAATTTTGATTTTTCACGATATTTTTTGAGTGTACGTGGGATGTAGTGGGTCAACAGGCATGTGTAAGTGGGCAGTAGTGGTGTAGGGTGCGTACACCTTCAAAACAATGATTTTTATAAGAGCTTGTTCAATGATGGCTTGGAAAAGATAGCAAGTTAGATGGTCTGATGCCAGGTATGCATGTCTGGTGCAATTTAGGGTTATAACAATGTCATTCTAACCAAGTTGAGGAATTGTAATACCATGTGCATGATAAGATTTTGTATCATCTTGGCAAGCTATGTATTCCATAGGGTGAAAGAGTCAACATCATAAGGGAAGCACATTCTTCTCGTATTGCTGGCCACTTTGGTGTAGACAAGATGGTGGCTAATTTGAAAAGGTATTGCTATTGTCCTAAAATGAATGAAAGTGTTTCACAATATGTAAGAGGATGTTATTTATGTGCTACAAGTAAGCCTAGCAATAGAAAGTTAGGATTTATAATCCACTCTCGGTTCCTTCTCGTCCTTGGGAAATAATTTCCATGGACTTTGTAGTAGGATTACCTATGTCAAAAAAGAACCATGATTATCTTTATGTTGTTGTTGATCGTTTTGGAAAAATGTGTATTTTGATGCCTTGTAAGAAGCAGGTTATAGCTGAAAAAATGGCACAAATGTTCTTTCAACATGTATGGGTACATTTTGGGTTGCCCAAATCCATTATTTATGATCGAGATTCTCGATTTATTGGGAACTTTTGGTCAAGATTATGGGAACTCATGGACACCAAGTTGAAAAAGAGCACAACATTTCATCAACGAACTGATGGTAAAACAGAAGTGGTGAACAGAACAATAGTACATCTTCTTCGTGGTTATTGACACAAACATCATAAGATTTGGGATGAGCACCTACAATACATTCAACATGCTTATAACCAGGTTAAGCATTCATCGACTCAAACATCTCCATTTGAGACATGTTTTGGTTATTTGCCAAAATATCCTTTAGATTTTATCTTTGAGAAGGATGTTTCTATTGATGGTCATTATGACATTGATAGAGCAAAGAAGTTCATTGAACAAATTCAATTAGTGCATCAAATGGTACAAGAATAGTTGGAAAAGAGAAAAGACAAGACATGACAAGCATCGTGTTGATCATAGTTTCCAAGTTGGATATGAAGTTTGGCTTTACATTAGCAAAGAGAGGCTTAAAGGAGAAGGTAAAAAAATGAAACCAATTAGATATGGACCTTTCAAGATTCTTGAAAAGATTGGTAACAATGCCTTCCGTTTGGATTTGCCTCCTTATATGCAAATGTATGCAGTTGTTAATGTTGATAATTTTAGATTGAATGAGCCTCCTTTGATTGATGATCAAGGAGAGCATGTTCAAATTCATTCCATAGATGACTTTTCGCCAGAATATCTTTCAGAATTGCATGAGGATACAATCCTTGACAGAAAGATAAGAACTTCAAAATGAGGGAATGTGGAGTACCTTTGTGTTGGTCTTAAAGGCACAAATCCAATCAAATATAAATGGATTGAGGTTGAAAATATGGGGGAACTCTACCCTAATCTACAGATTGACTGAAAGTAGTCTTTTGGAGGTACAAAAGCTTCCCAATGGGGAGGAGTGATCCAGGGGATAAAAAAATACTCAAAAATAAAAGTGTTCAAAATTGCTCTAAAATAAATTCATTACGTAGATCTCGTCCTCATGATCCCAACGTAACTTGAACGAGCTCAAACGAAGTTCATATGAGGGAGATATCACGTTCTGTCTATTTTTCCAAATATGAAAAATTGTTGACTGTACATTATGTACAGGCCACGTGGAAACTAACCATATAGTCCATACAACCATACAACTGACATGGCAAGGTGACTTGGCAGGCTGACATGGAAGGTAGTGACCTGGAAGGATGACCATGCAGAGGTATGATGTGGACCAACCAGTGGTCAACACGTGTCAGTTTAGTGGACCGATATATGGGTGCCATGTGGCCCACTCAGGGGCCGCCATGTGGCACCCCCTCCATTGGTAAAATTTTTTGGTTTGGCTTTGTCGGGGTCGAACTAGGGACCTCTAATGTGGGTAGAGAATTCATGTAAGCGGGGCCACCAACCCACTTACAAGGTAGTTCTTAACCATATAGTCTGAAACTTCTATTTGAATTTGCATAAGGTTTAGTTTGGTGGGAAAATGGGTTGGGGCTTAGCCCCAACCCTGATCATACACCAACACTCCAATACGACCAATCGTGTGGTGAACCAACAGTTCTAGCCAGTGGGTGCAGGCAGTTAGCCCAGTGCCATGGCCACATGGCCCATATGGCCGACACATCCGATGATTAAGGAACTTAATATGCTAACACTGCTCCAATTTCGCACCCGACTGTGTGTGGCATGCGACACTAGGATTTTGGATGGGTAAGCACGCAGAGGCCAGTTTGGATGAAAGTGGGTACATTTTGGTGAGTAGAGACAACAAGTTATTGGGGAAAAGTTTTAGGAAGTGTATTTTCTTCATTTTTTGGCCAAACTAGGTACAAAAAGAACCCAACTAGGGGTTTTTGGACATTCTGGAGCCATCTATTTTGCATTTTGAGCATTGTAAAAAATCTTTTTTAACGCTTTGAGCGTATAATGAAACTGATCCATTGGAAGCTAGACCAGGAGATGTAGCCCAAGAGAGGGGTGAACGCCTTTATCATTTTTATGTGTTATGTGCTTATTTTGATGGTTGTTAATGTTTGTTTATGTTGTTCATTTCAAGTATAAAAACTCAATATTTTCATGTTCTTGCAACTTGATCCAATTTCCCAAGACACATACATATTCCACTTGCAAATTTGTATACACAAACCTTTTCATTTTATGATCACTCTAGGACAAGATTAAATGTCTTATATATTAAATTGATACTCACCATGATGACTGACTTATCAACTTGCAACATGCTTCTCAAGGATGTCTGACAAGCCCGTCTAAATTCCATGGGTTTCATATGTTGCTCATGTCATTGAGTGATTCTTACATTATTGAAGGAGGATGAGGAGTTCAAATTTGCATGTACATGTACATGCACATCTTCCATCTTTCCATATCTTCAACCTAGGTGCCTCTAGATGTTATTTCTGAAATAGTTATCCATCAGTGGGGAGAATAACAATACTTACTAGAAATAAATTGACACTGGTAAGGGGAGGTCACCAAAAGAGTATGTAGAAAAGAAGGGGCTCCCTTGTGTTGAGGAAATCCAATTGGGAAGGTACCTGATAAACTCATGGAGGCCCTACGCTCAGTGGGAAGAGGGTAAATTTTATTTTTGTTGGTGGAGTGAAGGAGAGTAACCTTCCTGAACCATTTCTTGAGATTGAAAGTCAGTTGAATTGGTTCCCTAGTGGTATCATGGCCTAGTACGGGGGTGGCATGTTGTAGAAAGACATTGTGCAACATAGCCTACGATTGGGTGGAAAGGCATTTCCCCTCAATCAATTGGTTAGTTAAATTATTCTTTGAATAAATAAGTGTTTTAGTTTTCCATGTTCAATGCATGTTTAATGGTGAATATAAATTGTATGGTGTTTATGAGATAAATAAGGTTAATGGAAATTAATGGAAATAATGTTGAGTTCCCGAGTAAAATAGATTATTTATAATTGTTTTCACTATTAATAATGGTAAATATGAATACATGAGTGAGAAGTGTTAATACATGTTATATCCCTATAAAATGATATCCCCTTGAATGGAGATCTTGCAAGATATATATCTTCACTAGAAGAGTGGTAGTAGAGTGCCCTTGATGTCTGGCAAAGTCTCTGTGTAGTTCTAGGAATCCTTTAACCCGATGAAACCTCCTGCTTTGAAATGGAAAGTTTGCAAGATGAAAAATATTCAAAGTTATTTTGAAGTAAAGGTGCCCTAAGCTAGCTATAGAGGTTAGTAAGGTCCAAGGAAGTCAAGTAGAATCCATAGTGAATAATCCTAAAAATAACCTAGCCTCTTAAGATTTAGAACTGACCTTTAATTCCGATGAAAACCATTATTTGAATCGGGAGAATGGATAGTCATCAATTTGGTGGAGAAGGGAAATATCAACCATTGGTTGGAAGATGAGTCCATTAGAGTGTGAAAGTTCAAGGTTTCAATGGGATTTATATGGGGGGGAATTCGATTCAATGAGATTCATTGATCTATTAGAGGGACCCCAAAACGGCCCTAGAAGTATAGCAAGTGTGATGACATGAAAACATACAAAATAAGCCAATTGGATTAGGTGGGAGGCCACCAATATCCTCCTAGAATATGTGTATGGCTTCAGACAACCCCAAAACTGTAGAACCCGCAATTACAAAGAAGTATAGAAGAACGTGTTGCGTTAAAAACTGACAAGAGGAGTCAGTTGGAATAGGTGGGTGGCCACCAATATCCACCTGGATCACATTGTATGTTGACGACATGTTGTTGATTGGAAACAATAGGGATACAATAAAGGAGGTGAAGAAGCATCTGTCCTCCAAGTTCGACATGAAGGATCTCAATTCAACGAACTCCATTCTAGGAATGGATATTAAGAGAGATTGGGCAGTTATAAATCTCTAGTTGAATAAAAAAAAGTATATTGAAATGGTTTTAAAGTGTTTCAACATGCAGTATTGCAAACTTGTAAAGGTGTCAATTCCTATGGGAGCAAGGTTAATTGTTGAACAGTGTTTAAATACACATGAATAAATAGAGGACATGGAACGTGTTCCCTATGCAAGTGATGTTGGTAGTTTGATGTATGTCATGGTCTGCACTCGACCAGACATCACCCATGCAGTGGGAGTATTGAGAAAATACATGTCGACACCTGTAAAATAACATTAGACAATTGTCAAGAGATTATTTAGGTATTTTTGTGGCACAAAATATTATGTTATTTTCTACCAAAGGAAACCTAGAGTAGATAGTGAAGTAGATGTACATGAATTTTTCGACGTCGATTAGGATGGAGATCTGGATCAATGAAGGTCAGCCAATGGATATGTGTTAAAGATTTTTGGTGGAGCAACCAGCTAGATGAGTAAGTGACTAGCAGTCGTAGCCTTGTCAACAAAATAAGTTGAATACATGGCAACCACTCATGGAAGCAAAGAAGCATTATGGTTGCAATGATTGTGTTTAGGGATCATGTTTGAGCATATATATATGAAGATAAATTGTGACAGTCAAAGTGAAATATTTCTAGAAAATAACCTAGCTTATCATTCCAAGACTAAGAATATTGATGTAAAATAACATTTCATAAGAGACATGGTGGAAAGCAACAAGGAGTTGCTAGAGAAAGTAGACACTTTGGAAAACATAACAAAATATTTGACCAAGTCTGTGAGTGTTGTGAAGTTATCTTGGTGCAAAGAGACAATGGGAATTGTTGCCCTGGGTATGTGAACAAAAGTTCAGGTTCACCTATTTCAGCAAAGAAAACAACATGTGGTAGAATGTAGGGTTATTATATTCTTTGCAGTGAAAGTATAGTTAAGGTGGATCAACTGGGATTGAAAGTAGAAAGTCGAAGTGATCAACCAAGAAAAATTGAAGCTGAAGTGATCGATAACAATTCGAAGAGGTCAGTTGACAATAGGTCGTTATGAAGTCATGTGGAAACCAACTAAACTCCAAATGGAGGTCAACTGGTAGTCGACTGGTAATCTGATTGGTAGTCGACTATAGAAAAATCTCGAGATTCGTAGGATTTGTAACCAATGATCTGCATGGATCTGTAACCAATTTTTGGCACCTTTCTTTAGGGTTTTTCCTACTGTAAATCCTATAAATAAGGCATGTTGTAATCATATTATGTAATATGTAGTTCAATGTTGTAGTTGATCTTCATGCTTATCTTTAGCATAAATTTGTTGGTCATGTAGATGTAAGTCGAATTGGCTACAATGATGTTCTTGTGAAAGAAAGAGGGTATTGTTATCGCTGGATTTGTACTTGTGCAAATCCCTCCACAATATCCCCAAATCTTGTGCAACAATGGAAGAACCTACCATTGTCGCCTAAGTAGGGACTTCCCTCGTTTTAGTGATGGAGAAGGTCCACCACAAGGGAGGCTACCCTGGTGACCTCAAGGGCTCAAATAACAAGTTTAGTGGTCAAACCTACTGCCCCCTATATTGATCACTGAATGGTTGGTCTAGGTCAAGGAAGAGAAGAGGTTTGAAGATGATTTGGTACCTGCCCAAAACAATAACACTTTATAGCATATATATAACAATTTCCAATCCAAAATATGAAATAAATACCTCTTTTGGACACTAGACAATTTAGATTGCCATGGTCGTTTCAAATTGCAACAGTAAACTAGTCTTATAACAACAATAGGGAATTTGTAACAGTAACAATAATAAATGCTCAAAAATACCATAATTGACCATGAAAATTAAGCACATATCCAATAGAATATTATTCAATTGTTATATGTTATTTATGAGTTAAACCACCTTTAGATTAGTGTACACGGAAAATTAATGTGATTTAGATGGTTGTAGCAAACCTTTTATAACAACAACAAGTTATTTAGTGATTTTTCTAAAGTTAGTGTTAGTATAATTAGTAGTATGCTTGAGAGTTTTGAGGGAGAGAGTTTTTCATTCAATTCATCGAGAGAGAATTGTTTTAAGATTAGTGTGTTTCTAGGGTTATGGAGTCTTCAAATGAAACCAAGCTTGAAGGTTGATCTACTTGGTAGGATATAAAGCCTAAGGTGCGAGAACATTTGGGCCTTAGGTCTTAGATCTTGAGGAGAAGGATTTCTAGGGTGCAAGCACATTTGGGCCCTAGGAACCATTTATCCCTTCTTGAAGATTCAACTAGGTCAAAGATCATTTATCTAGGACTAAAATCCTAAAGTGATAACACTTTAGGGCTTTAGGGTTCTAACCCTAGCAAGGACAATTAAGAAATTCTAGACAAATATAACCTTGTGAGAGGAAGAAGCACTTATGTTCCTCTCTTAGGGTTTCAATAAACAAGACTTGTTGCAAGAAAATAATAATTTAACCACAAACATCAATAGCATAAACAATAATTTCAAAAAATTGATTACTTCATCCAAGAAACCAAGAAAATTTCACCCTAATTGTATAAATATCCATCCAAGGCCAGCAAACCATCCATAAAATATGTTTTCCAATCATAGTGCATAAGAGTGAAAGAGCTAGTAACCCCAAAAGGGAGAAAATTTTAGAAGTAATCTCTCACAAAGGTGAGGAATGATGATCCAAAAATGAAATGAGTGCTATCCTTTATATATGAGGCCTAGAACTACACTTTTGTCCACAAACATAACACAACATTCAATTTAAGTAAGGTCGACCCCTCATTTAACCGTTACAAGTGCAATAAATTCAAAATACAATAAAAAAATCCCACATGTGTGGGACGCCAAGGTCTCTTAGGAAAGAAGGAGGCCTCCATAGGCCATGTCGCATCAATATGGAGCAGTGTGGGAGAAAGTGATGTCTCTCCTTGTTGGCCCTTGGTTATGGAAGTATGTGAATATCAAGGAAGAAAAGGGAAAATGTGAACTTCGCGGAAGACACAGTGATTGTTATTGGGTCGAAGTGAGAAAAAGAGCAGAAAAGAAGGAGTGAAGCCCGAGAAATAAATTCGTTGGATGAGGATATCGGGGATGACAGATAAGCAAGGAAGAAGGATCATGGGTAGGTCAGCAAGAGGAAAAATCCACCATTTTATTCTTTGGATCACCATGCATAAAGAAAGGAAATGACAGGCTAGCAAAGCCCTGAAAATATGGGTCAAGTTGACCTAGCATTTTAGACACCTAGGGTTTTGGTATCTAGGGTTTTGGACACCTAGGTTTCAGCCTAAGGTTGTCGATGAGCTATTTTAATGTAT
>SNQJ01S0188732.1:0-14852 GCA_010110895.2 Picea sitchensis
GGAACGACTGAATCAATTATTGTCAATGGAGGAAGACTGAATCTTGGCAGGATTCCATCAACAAGTGTAGAAATCCAGAGACAAAGCTTGGCATGATCGACACATCAAGAAGAAGATGTTCAAGGAAGGAGATCTAGTATTTCTCTATGACAACAAATCGTTTCAGCACCCAGGAAAGCTGAGAATGCATTGGTTAGGACTGTGTGAGGTAAACTATGTAACAGACGGAGGAGTTCTGCAGTTAAGAGATTTAGCAAGTGCAGACCTCGGAGGAATGATCAATGGGAGCCGACTAAAGTTGTACAAGGACAGTCGACCACCCACCGTGCAGTATATATATATTCATGTATATATATATATATATATATATATATAATATCAAAACAGAGAACAAAAAGAGGAAACAAAACTAAAAAGCGTGAAGCACACCAGAGATAGAAAGGCCGCATAACATTTAAAACATGAATTCAGTAAAGGCAAGGACAACGGTTACATACCAAAGAAAAATGAGCAGGAAACAAAAAGTCTGCAAAAGAAGTATGACAGGACAGCACTAAGAAAAATTAAAGCGCGGAAAGTACTGATGGAACATCACATTAAACACACCAAATGGAAATGGAAAATTAAGTGTAATGGAAAGTAAAAAACTGCCGCAAATCCATTGAACCCACAGTTATGGTGCATTGATCGCATCAAGGAGGAAGCATCCATGACAAGCTTCATGACAAGCCCATACAACACGCGAGCATGGAAGCAACTAGTCTATTCACAAAAGGAGAATAGAGAGAGAAGCAACAGCTAGAACGAATAGAGTGAGACCATAGAGCTCTCCAAATTCATTCGAACTCAGCAAACGTTCGATAGTCACCACTATGGCACCACCGAAGCCAGCAGAACAAGGCCAGACAACTAGACTAACCAGGTTCCAAACTAGGTCACGAGGACCGCTGGAAGAAAATGATCAGCAGTAGTTGAAGATCGTCAATGTCGACGAGATCCCATCCCAGGAGATGATACTAGTGAACTCTACACCGATACTGGAAGAGATTCAGTAGCCACAAGAAGAGGCCATGAAAGAGGATACGCTAGCAGTGGCGCAGGAGCTTCAGAATGAGGAAGTATAAATCCAACAAGAAATACAACTAGAAAACACTAAAGCGGCCATGGAAGTTAACGGAACGACAAAAAATCTAGGAGCAGCAGTGCAACCAAACGAGTCACAAGCACCCAACCTCGGTCAACCAACAAAGGAGACCGCTGAAACTACCTCTGCTTGGCCAGATTTGCTTACAGGGGAGCAACTGGGAGTTACTGGAACTTTGAACCAGCCACCACAACAGGAAAACAGATTTCAAATACCAATCTCACCTCACAAGAAACTGGCAGCAGAAATCATGCTACTACGCATACTAGATGGAGTACAGGTAGATTTGCAACTACTAGGTCGCGTCTGGAAGCTCAAGTATTCTGACCATGACGTATCAGACGAAACCAAGTACCCGGAACTTGCGTCTAGGGTTTTTATGCAGAACATAGTTGTAAACCAACTTGGAGAAATGATCAACCAGCCACATCAGTGGGCAACTAGACTGGACAGAACATGAATTTTAGGTTTGCTCAAACTTCCACATTTTGGCAGAGGCTAGTACGTGATAGCATGCGTCAAGTAACTGTTAGCAGTCACGCACAGAGGGGATATACGGTTGGACAAACCCATCCCCATAACTATTGAGCTTATCACGCAGATAACAGGACTACCCAGCTAGGGTATGGATCCCGTGCTGATTTTGGATGATAAATCCAAGGAGAAAGCATTCGCAGAGGAAATGAATAAGAAATATGGTACCACCAGAGGAACAAGAGCCATTATAATTAAACGGATCAACAATGCAGTGACACAATTGGGCGCAAATATCTTATCCTGTAAATTGTTAAGAAAATGCCGCAAAGATGAAGTACCAACAGGAGTCATCACAGTTGCAACTCAATGTGCAGAAGGCACCTCCGTGATCTGGGTGACTTATCTATTAAGCTTGTTCCAAGTGGAAGGAAAGGATGCACAGGACCTAGGTACAAAATTCCATTACTCATGGCTACTCACCCTCATAGCCTTCATGGGATGGCGGGAACCAGAGTATGTAGTTTTTTGTACTAGACCGCAGCCAATGGGAGCAAGATATCTATTACTGAGATCCGGGCCACATGTTGGGCATAAGAGGGAGAACGAAATCATATTTGAAGCATACCTACGAGACATACAGGAAGCTATCGGTCGACCATGGAGAATAACACCAGAGGTTGTCGCACGTTATGGGGACATTGTCAACTTTTGGGCTACACGTCAAGCCATGTGGATAAAACCAAGGCATGATCCAGATAAATAGTGGCTATAGATGTGCTATTGCATCATAGAGGGTGACATTGATATGGTCATCAGTGAATGGCCTAATGAATGGAGAATCCCATCCATTCCCCTGGAAGTATCGGAAAGAATAGTAGAAGGAGAGGCAGTGCAGGCGGAAACACTGCCTCCACAAATCCCAGTGCCCAAGAAACCAAGGACGGTTCAAAATAAGTTGACTCAGGCAGACGAAGGTTCAAAGAAGATAGGAACCCAGAAGAGGCAGAAAGTGACCAACGGACAGCCGAAACAAGCTAAGGGAGTGTAGGAGACCACCCCAGATCCCATCACACAGGAACTAGGGGGAACTAAGAGACCAATTGTACAAGCAGCATATGTGCGTAGTAAATCAAAGGTGCAATGAGCATCACCAGACTATATTATCACAGAGGATGATGGAGAAATGATCGCCAGAATGGTCCAGGACTCTCTAGCAGAAGATTTTGATCACGCAGCACATCACAAGGATAAACTACAAAAAGAGCTGGCAGAAATGGGACAGCTCCTCAGGACACTCGGGGAGGCCCAGAGAGCAAGTAGCAATAGAGGCATAGAGTCATCGACAACACAGACCAACAAAAGACTGGAGGTAGAATAATGAGACCCAATCCTTCCAATGCCACATGCACATGCAAGGATCTACATCAAACATAGCATGTTGTGCATGGATGCAATTGTGGGACCATTGAACGACTTGGACCACATCCAATTAGTCTTGACGTGGATGCCATCAAGGGAACTATACAAAATGCAGGTTAGCGTCGACCACAAAATGCAGTCTCGGGCTCATAAAAACTTAGTCGAGCTACAGCAATCAACAAAGAAGCGGAAAGCGCTAGAAAAAGATTATGAGCAGGCCAAATCTAAAATTCAGGAGGAGAAAGAACGTAGGAATGAATTGGAAAAAAGAGTGGGAGAAATTTTTGGGAAACTTCCAAGAACTGTGCAAGGAAACGAACTCCCAGCCGTAGAAAAGATCGACCAGATTGCATAGGCAATTGATCAATATCAGAAGGAGATCGAGGGTCTCTAAGAACAACTCACAACAACAAATCCACTGACAGTAAAGGAGCAAAGGAAGTAGGAAACAACGATGCAACTGTAGGAGATAGAGAAACAGGTTAGCACAGCAACAGAATTATTTGATAAAGCAACGCAACTTTGGACAAGGTTGGAGGAGGATCCGTAGGTCCAACGCTGGGACAAGGAAGAGGAGAGGACCAATACAGCGATCCAAGAACTCAAATAGTGGCAGAAGACCATGTCAATCCCAGAACAATTCAAAGGGATGCATGAGATAAAGAAGATGCAGGCAGAACTTATCACTGCGCAAACACAAAAACAGGAGTGTCAGGCACATAGATCCACTGCAAGAACAGGTAGCAGTGGTACTCACATAGGAAGAAGGATCTAGAACACAGATAGCATAGACATAGGAAGAATGTGCAAGATTATTGAGTGACAAAGTTGAATTTTAGGTAGTGGATACCATTAAGGAGAAGATCACACAGGCACTAACAAAAGTAGCAAAGTTGAAGGAAAAGTTCCAAAAGATCACCGAGGAGATCGAGGCAGCTCAGAAAGATTAGGTGACTCGAGACGAGTCACATGTCAGTGTTGGGGGGCTTTTGGCACCAGGACGAAGTGGAAATAAGGACGATCATGGGAAAGAAAGCATGCAGAAATAGAAGTAACAGCTAGAGAAAGAATAGCACGTGCGCATGCAAGAAAACATGCACAAGGAAAGCGACGGCTAAAGGAAGACAACACGTGTGCATGGGAGGAAGACCTAACATCGATAGGGTTAGGGTTTTGGTAATTTTTGGTAAGAAGGATGAAGAGCCCGAAATGTATAAATATAGATACGCAGGTATCATGTAGAGGTTGGTTTATTGGGTTTTATGTACTAGGTTGGTGTTTTTCAGTAAGTTTTATTGTTTTGTAAGGGTTCGGGTTCTTATAACATTCCATTAGAGTAATACGTGAAGGGAGGCATTATGAAATACTTTTATGTACCACTTATGTAAGTTGTTGAGAAAAGAATATAGGAGAGAAGGAAGATATGAGGATTAGATCGTAGGTTGTGGAGCCCGGTGCGATCTAGTTCGCCTCATATAGATCTTACCCTTAAAAGGGGAATTGTAAGTGCGCGATGCCAGAAATGCAGAACTACCCTAACAAAAGAGCCAAGAGCCAAATATTTGTGGACGTATCCCAGGAGGGGGTGAACCATGGAAATATCTATGTAATGTGATGAATGTTTGCATCTCTTTACTTTCTTTTAGAAGTTTATTGTTATTCTTAACAAATGAGTTAATATATTGTTATTGTTATAGAACACGAATATGCTACTCGGGAAGTAAACTATGTAATGGAAATGTGTACCCATGAGGAATAGGTAGATTGCCTTTGTAGTTCATAGTGCATGGATCTGGTTAACAAACCCCTATCTCATACTCAATCCTCTCATACTCAATCCTAGGCTATAAACACCTGAGTCTTACAGCCACCCATTTAAAGCTATCTCGGGTGAGACTGCATAATGCATTCTATGTGTGTTTCCTTCTGGTTTACCAGAAGGGCTGATAGTTTTAGAGGATTTTTTGGTAACCTGAAAGATATGAACCTTGGTTCAACAACTCAGATAGTATAAGAGAGAAGTTTAAAGTCAACATTCACTAACCAATTAACCATTGTTCTGTGTTTCTTTTCTGGCTTATCAAGGCAACCAAAGGGGTCTCTTTTTGCTCACTCTAGTGACCAAAAGTCCCAAACAATCACCATCATTGCACACCAATGTATTTATTTCCTCTTGTCACTAATGATAATAAAGTGAAACCTTTGTATGATTATCTTCAACCTTATGAGAGGTAAGAGGAAATGACAATGGAAATGGGAGCAATTAAGACACTCTGATAAGGTACACATAATCTCAAATCACAACCTAGATTGATTTATTCCCCCATTATAAATGAAATATATAATTAGAAATCATAATTGAATGAAGTTACTAAAACCCGATTTCTAATGAATTGATGTTTGGCATGATGGAAAAATCCATGAAACTGATATCATAAAGTTCCGAAGAGTGTTCCAAGTAGATAAATTATGAATTTCACTTCCTTGAGCTTACATATCACATATATTATGATAAAATGAAATGTCAATGAGTGTGTAGTTTGTCTCTCTATTGGATAGGTTTTTTGTCCAAAAGAAAAAAACATATAATCCAGAAAACAAAACCAACAAAATAATGAGCAAGAGAGATCAAATAAAAGTGACCCATAGAGGATTATCCTTCCAGGCTATGAACAAAGCTAAGCTCTTTATTAGTTCATATTTAGGGAATGTCAAAGAGTGTGAGGCCCAATACATTGATGAGTTACAACCCACAAGAATTCTAATTACCGTGGCTAAAGTTGACATAGATGTTGAAAGATTGGGATATACAATATTGGAAATTGCATTGACATTTTCCACCAAGGTACATACAATCTATTATCATTCAAATAATTTCAACATTCATGTATGATGAGCTAAGAGGAAAATCTTAAACTATGATAACAATAAAATAGAGTAACCAATCATGTAACCAAAATGACTCAAAATTAGCAATTATGTAGGATGATAAGTTGTTAAGAAAAGATCAAATATGGAATCCTCATTGATTGGAGGGACTAGGATTGAGTCTTTAGTCAACCACTTAATTGGGGAATAAAATTATTGACTCCCGGGGAAAATGTTGAAATAGATTCCATTAGAAAGATTCATAAAGTAGTGTTGTCCATAATGTCAAAACTTGCTTCTAGACAGTCTGAAAAATACCCCTTCCTACTACATATAAGAAGAAAATTTTAATTAAGCGACTTGGAAGAGTAAATTCAAACTTATCCTTAAAAGACTGACTCAATAGAGCATATGAAATGTGCAGTCAAAAAACAAAAATTAAAACTAAGGGTGTTAAAAGGAAAAAAAAAATCGTTGAGTTCTTTATACTAAGTCTATACTAAAAATCATGTTGGCTGAAATTAACCAAAGAAAACAGTCTTTGGGTAAGCATCCACCGACATAACTCCAAAAATAATCATCCAAAGGAATTAAAGGGAATTGGAATGGGTTTAATTTCATATGGGAATAAATTCAATACTCAAACTTCCATTTACTATGTATGGGACAACAAGATCAAAACTAAAAAAAATCAATCAAGAAAAATATTCCAATTAGAATCATGTTAATATGAAGATTGAACAACTCTGAGTGCTCATTTTCACCAAAAAAGGAAGTGAATAGTATCATCTATTTAAAATATTATTCTTGTTATATGACATGATGCTTGTAAAGTGATTCGACATGGTGAACATGAATAGAATCAGGGATCTAAAAATTACTCCAACACATAGAAATTTTTGAGAATAAAATAAAACATTTTTTCCCATATCGAAAAAAAAAATTACTCAAGAATCCATTCAAGGGAAAAAATAGCATGCAATCCTTTTATTTATTTCCATCTCTGCTGAGAAATCCATTTATTGTTCTACCAATAATAATAAAAAAATAAAATAGAGAGGCAAAAATAAAACTAAATAAAAACTAGAAACCAAAACTAAACTACGCAAAGAAAAGAGACTAACCTATTTTAGCTTACTCCTATCCTACACTACACTAGTTGAAAATGAACTATGTAAATTCATAATGCCAATGTAGTCATCCATGTAATTCCAAGCCTGCAAGCACATGTTCATCACAAAAAATTAGTAACAGAACTTGGAGTAAAAATAGACTAAAAGTAGGAAAAATTAAAACATGAAAAACTATATCCAAAATATTAAAGATGTCATAGTGATAATTCATGGAAAATTTAGTTGAGTAAGATCCCTCCAACCATGCTTCAATTATGTCATAAAATATTCCATGACTAACATAGAATTGATGGAGGGAGTTTATGAGAAAGTAGCATACCAAACGAGAACCATGTGTAGAATCTACATTAAGTGTACTTGGTGAGAGAATATTTATGTTGATATACTTGTTAATTCCCAAAGAGAATCCAAAAGAATGAGGGTCTGACATAACCATCGATGTAGACCGAAGTGTCTCATTGTCTTGGCAAGCCTCCCTGACCTCATACTTCAAGAAACCATCAACTTGAGGTAAATTAGTGTATCAAATGATATACATGGACTAATACTCACTAAGGTATAAAACATATCTTTAAGACAATGGTGGAAGCCACTAACATCAATAATATCAACTAAAGGGTTACTTGAAAAAGAAGTCTCTCTATTAATAAAAAATGAAGATGAAATAGAAGAAGATATGGTTTGATATACATATGCTACATCATTTCCTTCATCCCATGAAAAAGGTTGATAAGGGATAAAATTACTAAGTTTATGGGAAGAGACCTTATCCTCTCTATCTACCATATTCACATCACCATCATCAAGTACTTCAAAATGGGTCATCCCTATAGAGTTTATTTAAATAGGATAATGGGAGGCTTCCTACAAGATCAAACCATTAAAGAGATCAGGATACAAAAAATAATAAGTAGAATAATTAAGAGACTGAAAAACCTCTATTGAAAAAGAAATATTTCCAAAAGGTTCTTCTCTGAATGGTATTTTATCTTCCTTAATCACATTGGTAACTAATTGTGAATTGGTAGGCTCCACACTAGGGATGGTTTCATAATCAACACCTTCTTCCTCAACACTATTTTTTTCTTCCAGGCAAAAAGCAGATTGTTGTGCTAAAAGTGTTATGCATTGTATGTTTATTTCTTCTCCTTGATTGAAATGATCAACGTTGTTGTTTTTCTCTTGCAAAATATGAGAATATGAAATATCTTCCAAAACATACTCATGGTTAGAAGAGAGGAGAAAATCACAAGAATGTTTAGAACAAGAAGATTAAATAAATAATCTGACAACATTAGAAAAACATCCTTGATCTATCTCGGTTAAAATAAGAGAGATTATAACAGCAAACCATATCAAATCAACATAAATTAATTCCACTTTATTTGTTTGTGAGGAAGGTTTCATGTTATGTGTGTCCAGATTTTCGTCATTAATAGATTGATCAACATTCATGTCTTTCTCGAGATCTTCCTCCTCCATTTCGTCCAATGGAAAATATGATATAGGATAATGAAAACCTGTCATAACCATCGATGTGACTTGAAGTGTCCCATTATCAGCAGAAACACCCTCCTCTTGGTCACCTATAGAAAAATATGAACTCGAATTTACTATCCAAGAGGTTTATATTTCATCACAAGGAAGGGGGAAACGGAATGGTGGGAGGACACATATGCTTCTTTTGAAAAAGCACATTCTCTTTTATCTATATCCCCCATAGTAAAGAAAGATCTAGACATATGAGGTTCAACCAAGTCATTATTACTTACAACATTTTCATGCAAATCCAAATCAACATGTAAAGTAGCATTGATACATGATTCAGATACTTCGTCATTTTGTTGATATGGTTCATTAATAAGAGAAATTAAATAGAGGATCAAATCCCTAATAGAAGACATCTCATCCAAAGAAAATTTACAGAAAAGATGCATAAATATAATAAGAAATTATTCAAGAGATTCATATTTTTTCTTCCTAAGCACTGATATTTCTACACATAATTCATCATAATTATAATTCTCAAAAGCACGCCAAAATTCATGCATAAACTGCTCCCATGTGTGAATAGAGGCAGCAGGAAAAGTCTCACACCAGATCTTGATCCGGCCTGCGAAAGTGAGAGTGAACAACATGAAAATTACACCTTCATGAGAGATATTTCAAAAAAAAAAAAATGAAAAATTGAAAAATATGTTCAGGCACAGATGTTTCCCCCTCCCCGTAAAATTTAATTTGAGACAAGAGATGAAAAATATTTCTAGGAATTTTAAGAGGTACATAACCAAAAATACATCTCCATAAAGGGATATGGGAAGGAGTCGTTAATAAATAAAAATAATTAATAAGAACAACTCCAAAGGCTCATCTTATCATATGGCTCTCCTTCTAGTACCATTTCTATTAACGGGTCCAAATGGTCTATCAAGCAGGTAAGGGAGAAAACCCAATGCCAAGTCCCAATCATACCTACTCTCGTTTGTGGTAGTGTTTTTACTAGTATGTGGGTCTGTTTACCACTAAGAATTAAAAGAAAAAGAGGGAAAGACAATAAATTATCCCCCAAAGAATTCCTATCAATTCTAAATCTAATTAAAGGAAAATCAAACTAACTAATCTAACTACTTCTAACTTATCTTGTGTAGGAGAAAATCTACAGAATGAACACAACATGAAATAATGTCATTAATTGCATAAATATTTCATGACAATCAATAGCATGTTAAAGCAATAACATTGCAGATTAAATCAAAAATAGTTGCAAATTGAACCTGTAACATTACCACTGCATTCATAAGAAATAATAACAGCTTAACCATCTCTAATACTAAACACAAAAATAGTTCATACGACAAATATTCAAAAGGTTTAAATGACAAACACATATGTAGAATAGTCCCAAATGCATTTGAAAACAATCATTATCTCAATATGCCTTCTTCTCCTCATTCAAGAGATAATAGTATCACCATCAAACAATGGGGAAAAGTCTCTTATTATATTCAATGGTCTTCTAATTATAAAACGATGAAGACCTTTCACCTTCTGTAATAGCCAAGAGTTACATCTCTTCAACTTGATTATTTTGTCTCATTAAGTGACTCAAATTTCCCATAAATTTTCATAAATGAACATTGAATCATTATAAACATAAGTCAAAAAGACTATTGAGTTGTCAATCTCTATCTAAGGTTGTTCATGAATGATATTTATTAAAAATATCATTGATTTTGATCAGTCATATCCTCTTTTGTTCTTCAATTTTTTCTAGGTGTTTTTGGTGTCAATATGGTGAATAAAATTATTCCATCTTCTTCTTATCTATTTCATCTTTCCAACACGCTCTTGTAGGTCTGATTTCTCCTCCTAGAACTCCAATTATGGCTGCCTGAACATTCCACAACCCATTTTTTAATCAAATTTTGGCCTCATTTATTCCTTGTATTTTCTAGGAATTTCTTCCATCAACTTGTCAATAATAGTTGTACCAACATATTATTCTCTCTGTTGGATTTTCAACGTGATCTCACAGGTTTGATTTTGACTCATGTAACTCAAGTTATGGTCATCTAAAGTTTTACATTTTATTCCCCTTCAAATTCATGGCCCTCTGTTCTTTGAATTTTTTGGGATTTTCCATCGTTGGTCTAGCTTGAATTCCTCTTCCAACCTTTTCTCCTGCTTGAGAGATTTCCAACAAGCTATCCTAGGCTTGAATTGTACTCCTAGAGCTCAATATATGAGTTCCTGAAGTCGGCGCTCAACAACCATTGATTTTCTCACGAGGTGATATGGACCATTGATCTTCAAACCTAAAACAATTATCCCAAATGCATCAAGTAATTTTAGCATTAATTGTATATTATGTTTTCCCCTCCCTCACTTAGTTTGTGTGTGGAACTAGAGGAAGTATAGGACCTAGGGCCCGCATAGAAATTTTGGCCAATCAACTGTACTAAAATAGGGAAAATAAAAAAATGAAATAAAATAAAGATTCAAAATAATAATAAAATAACCTAATGTTCCACCCCCAAAATATTATTAAAATAATATGCTTGTGTCAGCTCTCGGACCTTAGAGAAATCCCAGGTGAGGTGAGTAAAACTACGATGTGAAAACTTCCAAAGCGTAAAACTCTGAAATAGTGATTCCCAAAATCCTAAGTCCCGACATGAATAATATTAAAATAATCTCAAGTGGTTTTGGAATTCAATAAGTTCACAGTGAGGAAGTGCTCCCGAATGGGTATTTTCAATGGGAAAAAATATTGATAGGCCTAAGTCTGAATTATATTACAATAATAATAATAATAATCTAATTTTAAGGTCACAGCTAAGCTAGACACCAAATTTGTGTATGAGACCCCCTTGTTTGTGGGACAAGGGACCCCCTCCATGCAGCGATTTGACTGCTAAATTCTATGGAGGTATACACACTCTACCCCCCTCTGGATTTGAACTTGTGACCTCTTAGGAGGAAACACGTGTTCTTAACCATTAATGTCTTCATTCAAAAGGTATCCAAGGAGGAGGGGATTCTGAGAAAGTAGGGATATTCAGGGAGGAGGGGATTCTGAGAAAGTAGGGAGAGGATGTCTTAAGGGGATTTACTAAATAGTAAGTCCCGATGGAGGTGAATCCTGATGGAAATTGAGGGGGGGGGGGGAATTGGAATAATAAATGAAGTTAAAATTAGAAATTAAAATGAA
This sequence comes from Picea sitchensis, assembly GCA_010110895.2. NCBI lineage: Eukaryota > Viridiplantae > Streptophyta > Pinopsida > Pinales > Pinaceae > Picea > Picea sitchensis. The sequence continues at coordinate 11,753 of SNQJ01S0188732.1, forward strand.
ATTAAATAAAGAATAAAGAATAAAATAGGATAGAAAGATAAAGATCAATCTGGGACTTTGGAGAAAATGAGAAAAATAAAAATAAAAATAAAATGAAATAGGAAAAAGAAATAAAAATGAATATGTGTGTGTGTGAAAAAATTTAAATTGTATCCAATTTCACGAGGACATGAAAAAAATTATAAGAATATACATATGAAATATACATTAGGGATTTAAGGAAAAATGCATAGCTTAAGAAGTCATTTCCCTTAGTAAAATAATTTCCCTACGTAATAATAATTTACCCATGTAAAATGATTTCCAAAGTAAAAGTGATTTTCCCATGTAATTCAAAAACCAAGGGTATGTTTGGGAAAACCATGGAAAAATTAAAATAAATAAATAAAGAATAAAATAAAACAAATAAACTATACAAATTATATATAAAAACATAGGAAAAGTAATTATGATCCAGATTATTTTGGGAATGAAATGAAAGCAGAGATACTACAATGAAATACTCGTAAAAATTGTCAGAAATAGAGAGATACAACAATACATGATTTCTATTAATGAAAGAAATGTACATAGACTGTAGAAATATAGAGTGCAAGACTCGCTAGGATGTTGGCATCTTATCTCTGACAAGAGATGTGATGGATACTCACATTCGCAAGAAGATGATTACAATGAGGCTCTGAAGGCCTTTTTATGACAAACATGAATGCAAAAACCCTAGACATCCAAAAACCTAACCCTAGGAGATGAAGCGCCAAAAATCATGTGGGCCCCATTGGGGTAAGTGATCTGGATTTTATGAGCATAACGAAATGACTACAGATTATTAACAAGTGCTTAACACAAAATAACAGAGATATAGTAAAACTGGTTTTCTATTCAATAAGGAAATAAACTAAAACTGTAAAATGCAGCGGAAAACAAGCTTGCTAGAATGGTGGCGGCTTATCTCTGAGAAGAGATGTGACGGTTCGGCTCATTTCACAAGAATATGATTACAATGAGGCTTTGAAGGCCTTTTTACAATAAACAAGAATGTCAAAACCCTATAAATCCAAAAACCTAACCCTAGGAGATGAAGAGCCAAAAGTCATGTGGGCCTTGTTTGGGTAAGTTAGTACATCAACTTCCCGAGGTCATAACTTTTGCATATGATATCCATTTTAGGCGCATGATAGCCCATTGGAAAGGTATCGTAAAGGAGATTCATTTTGGGGGAAACATCTAATTAAATTACATGTTTCTCCCCATTTACCCAAAAAATGTCGTTTAGGGCCTCAAAATGGCTCCAGAAGTTTTAGGACCCGAAAAACTTCTAAAAATAGTAAATTACCAAAATTGACAGAAAATTGTTTTGAGCCAGTTGGAAAAGGTGGGTGGCCACCGATATCCACCTATATCAATCCTCCCTCCTTAAGAATCATTGGTCTCCATTGCATTGAGTTCACCCATCAAATGAGGAAATTTTTGTTGAATTTGGCCCTGGGTGAGCCACTTGCCTTGGTGCAGGAATTTCCCTGCTTTGACGACTCGATAAAGTTGGATCCTTTATTGTCGAGTGCCCTTGATATGTGTGTCCACAATCTGATCATTGGATGCCTATTATATGCATTTGGGGTTGAGATTTGTTGGTGACAGTTGTTCTGCTACTTCTGAGGTGTCCAATAATGGTGGGAAATAAGGGTGAAGGAGATCCACGTTGAACACTGGGTTGAGGCCAAGGAAAGGAGGAATGTTGAGCTCAAAATAATTATCCCTCACAGCCTTGGTGATGGTGTACATCCCATAACGGAGTATTCGAAGCTTCCCATGGGGTCCTGTAAGGCATTCTTTCTGTAAGTGCAACCAAACTTTGTCTCCCACCTAAAACTTATGTGGCACCCGATGTTGATCATGGAACTACTTGTACTTGTCATTGGACTTCTGTAGGCTATATTGAACCTGTTGGTGGATGTGTTGGATCTGCTCAATGAACCAGGTGGCTTTGTAAGCCTCAGTTGGATCAGGAGATGAGTCGGTCGAGACGACTGCAAGGGGAAGTGCAACATCTATGGGACCCAATGGTTGGAATCCCAACCCCACCTGAAAGGGGTTGTGGTCGATTGAGCTATGCAAATCTTAGTTGTAGCTATGTTGGACATAGGGAAGGCTCTCAGCCCATGTGCATGGGTGATTGGAATTATACATGTGAAGGATATGCACAATCATTTGATTTACGACCTCGGTTTGGCCATCTATCTGGTGGTGGAAGGTCATGGATTTGGTGAGCTTGGTGTCTAGCAGTGACTAGAGACTTGACCATAATGTGCTGAGAAATCGACTGTCCCGATATGAGACAATGGTTTGTGGGATTCTAAAATGTACCCAGACTCGTTCAAAGAAGATCTTGGCAGTGGCCTCTATTGTGATGCTCTTCTTGTAGGAAACCAGAATCACCATCTTAGAAAAGCGATCAACAACCACAAAAACACAGTCATTTCCCCACTTGTTCGATGGGAGACCCGACATGTAGTCCATTGAGATGGATTCTAATGGCCTGTCAGGATTAGGAAGAGGGGTGTACAGGCCCTGTTTCTTAGTGGTCGGTTTGGAAATAGCACAGGCAGTGCAGGACCTGATATACTTGTTGACCTCCTGTCGAAGTTTCGGCCAATATAAATGTTTCTGTAGCATCACCATTGTTTTAGACACCAAAGTGTCATGCCACCTGACTGTAGTGGGCTTCCTAGATCAGCTTCACTCTCTCACTTGATGGAACACAGATATGTCCCAAACGACACAACAACCCATCTTGAATATGGAAATTATTGACAATTGTGTCTGCACCCAACATTTGGTAGGTGGTGGCGAACTCTGGGTCTGTCTCATAGAGTTGGGGCCATCCAGAGGTCTCATGGCCACAAGAGTCTAGCACCATGGTGAGTGTCGCGATTGGTGATCTGCTGAGGCAATCATCAACATGGTTAGTGTTTCCTGTTTTATACTTGATGTTGAGGTGGAATTGATATAAGTATGTGGACCACTTTTGATGGCAGTCATTCTGCAATATTCCTTGTGTCTGCATGAATTGCAATGGATTATGATCAGTGTGGATGACCGT
>SNQJ01S0188732.1:16810-35021 GCA_010110895.2 Picea sitchensis
AGTGGCTGCCATGATCATGTCCTCACTGACTCTCAACTGTCCTGCCAAGTGTCGTGACTCCTGGTCACAATCTTGTTGAGGTGCTACCTCATGCCTCTCACTACTAGTGTAAACAATGGAATCCCCAACAACACACTCCTCAAAATATAAGGCACTGAACTGCCCACTATACCCTGTGCTATTGAGTCCTCATGTATGCCACTGCACGCCATCACCAACTGTGACCCCTATCTGAATCACACCATATCATGTATGGGCAGTTGTAACCTCCTATGCACTCACCCTACTAATATCATCTACGCCTGGATCCCATACAGATGTGCCCAGACACGTGTTATGGTCATCTCGACCAATAAGGAGTTCATCCTCATCACTGTAAATCGATCCTGGGAGTAAGTGTCCCAACAAGCTGTCGGTCTCCACAACCTGGTCCATCAATGGAATCTCCAAGAGTGGTGACTCACTCTCCTCATATTGATAGGTATGTGTAAGTTCAACTATCTCCAAGCCATACCTCTCCTCCTGGGTCTGCAGATCCATATGTTCCTTGTGTACAATCCCCACACAAGGCTCCTCTACCATATCAAGAATGCTATTGATATCATCATATGTCATGGCTAGCATAGTTGATTGAGAATATGAAAAATGTGGCTCGCTCCTCATAGGAAACTCATCATCCTCCATACATGACTTCCTGGGAGCCATGTCTACACCCATAGGTATGTCATCCAACCTCCTAATCTCATCATGTCTAAGTGCCAACACATATGAAGCCTCACAAGTGTCACCATTATGTTGAATTATTGAATCCTCAACATTGCCTGACGGGGAAGATGAAGGACATGCGCTATCATCATGTCCATCCAACTATCCCTCAAATGCGCAAGAGTCACTAGCCACCGTCTCGATCATCTGGTTGAGCTTGTAGCACATGTCTATATTTTGTACCCCAGCTCTGTCAGTGCATTTGGACGATTCATCAAAAGAAGGTATGGTGAGTTTACCAACTTTTCAGATGAAATCTATGTTATGCCCCTATTGCTACTATTGTCCTCCTCTCTGAGGTTCTCTAGGATGATTCATGCCCCTAAGTCCATAGTACTTGACCAGTGTCATGTCATGATGGAAGTCATGACCCAACGCTGCATACTCCCTCTTGTACTCTGCAATGTCTTCCACCTGAGTGGGCAACCTCTGTGCTAACGGCTGTTGTGTTGTTGTTGGTGGTGCCCTTTGAAAAATAGGGAACCATGGTCTGGGAATCCTACTCGAAGATGTGTATGTCCGAGTAGGTGTATGGGGTCTACTGTCTGCCCCCAAGTTCCCTTGTGCTGCATGTGGGGCTTGTGTGCCCGAAATGTCCACCATATCCAATCTTTCAGCCACCTGAGCCAAGGACTGAGACATAGTCCGTTGACTAGCTAACATATCACTCATAACCTGCATGAAGGATGCCCCTGGTTCCATGGGGGCCTTATCAGTGCCCTCTCGCCTCTCATATCTGTCTCCCCACATCCTCTTTGCCTTCTAGGTCACTCACTAAACTCATCGACTTTAGTCATAGGCAAGCAGGACTAAAGCTCTGATACCACTGAAATATCCCAGATCTTGTTGATCAAGATATTTGCTATCGATCTATTATTATGTTTTGCAGATATGATATACTAAGGGTTTATAGATGTGTTTCAGTTGTCTGTTTGAGATCTTAATGGTTATTGCAGGTGCATGTGGGTTATTGCATCTACATGTTGGTTATTGCATGTGCATGTTTCCTATTTATGGTTTAAACAACATATAAAGGATGCATGCAAAAGTAAAGAACGTCAACTGCCCAATATCATGTATTATATGGTTCAAGCATGGAAATACAATAGCCTACTGGAAATATAGAATATAAACATCAGCCAGATCTCATGGATCAGCACTGGAATACAATAAAATAACATAAAAATACCTGTGATCAGAAGATGATAGCAGATCTGATGGATGCACAGATACATCGGCAAAAATATGCGATTTCGGAGAAATACGGTAACCGCTACTAGCTAGAAAACTTGTTCGAGAGTTCAGACAGTCGAAATACATTGGAAACTACTCCAAAAGAAGTGCCCTAGCCTCTATACTGAAAAGGGTGAGTGTCGGATCTCAAATCCGGTCTCTGAGGCACTGGATCTGGACCCCTGGGGGGTTTGCGCACCTCTTGGGGGCACTGGATGCGACCCAAAGGATTCCACCAACGGAATCTGCTACTATATGGCTCAAAATTATCGTCTTGCCAAATAAGGAAATGGGTCAGAAATATTTTCTCGGATCTTCTCTGATACTTTGCTTGCAACACCAAATGTCTGTCTGGAAGAGTTGCGTCCTAAATGGTTAAATGAGTCGATATGCAAGATTCCACTATCAGAATATGATGATAGATGGCTCAATAGAAGTGCCCTGGCTGGATCTCAAATAGGTTGGAAGGAAACTGCAATCTGGATACAGATCTCATGCAGCTCTCCAAACCCTCAAACTGACTTGCGCCCTCACTAGCTGAGCTGCGCACTCTGCAATGGATACTCCTGAAAAGTACGGTGAAATACCTGGATGGTATCTCCGATGAGCTAGGGTGTGTCTCTCAACACTGAAACCGATCAATGATGGTGGTTTCCTCCAAAAATCCACAAAACAGTAAGGTCGGCTCTCCTCCTCCTCTAGGAACTCTCAACATCAAATCATAACAATGCATAATGAATTAGGTTGCTTTGCCCTTCCTTTATAGCTTCCTGAAACCCTAATTCCTTGTTGACCTTTTCCCTCCAAGTGACTTTTACTTTATTTTATTATTCCTTGATTATATCACTTAATTAATTAATTAATTAACCATTTTGCTTGTAAAAAGTGATTTATCCATCCTGATGGCTTCTCCGACCACTGAAAGTCACTTCTCATCATCTTATCCTATAATGCTCTTCCTCTCGATTCCAATGAGCTATTACACTAAGAGGTTTCTCCAAGTAATATGCCCATTATGACCTTTTTAGTGAATTTAATTAAGATATGACCCATAATAACTCAAAATTATGGAAATCGTCGGAATGCAACGAAACCAAAGTCCAGCTGTGAAAAATGGATCCTGGTGATTAATGATACAAGTCATGCCCAAATAAACCCCTCAATATCTCTTGAACTCTCTGTCACCCCTATCTGGCTACTTGGGTAGGCATAACACTCTGAAATGTTGTAATTCTATAATGTCCCAAAATGGGGACATTACACACTAGGTGGGATTGCCTCGGCTATCCTATACAATTTCTTGTTCAAAGTAATAATAAAACTACAAGGCCTAGAATCATATACAACATGACTTTTCCATAAATAAGGTTGGCCCAAAAGAACATCACAAACTTTGAGCGGAGAAACATCACACAATATCTCGTCTTTGAAGGGCTTGATGTCCTACGACAATCGACACTGCTGGCTAATGCAAAGATAGTTTCCTTGGTGGAGCCATCCAATGGTGTAGGGTTGTGGGTGCGGCATTGTCGATAGGGCCAACCACTTGAAAATCTCTGCTGAGATGAGTTTCTTCTGGCTACCGCTATTAATGATGAAGTGTATCAGGGTGCCTTTTACCCACATCTGTGAATGGAAGAGGCACTCTCCTTCTTTTGGCTCATCTAGTTCACCAAACTGGATCTTGGTAGTAGCAACGGTGGCACTGGGTTCCGCATCAATGATCCATCTTCCCCTTTTGGTTTCTGACTCAGAGTCAGAACCTGCATCTGATTCAAAGGATTTCACTTCGGCCACCAACAACTTCTTTGAGCGACAGTCAGCAATGTTATGCCAAGGGCTCTTATGGAAGTCACACCACTTCCCGGTGTCTTTCTTTGTCTTTTCAATGTCCTTCTTTGCTTTTGGCTTGAACTAGTTGTCCTGATACTGTACATATTTGCTCTATCCTTTGTTCTATGGGTTGGGGCTGCCCTTTCTTGGATTTTGTTGTGAGGGGTTCCCATCCCCAAATTGTTGCATCTTTTGTTTGAGCTTCTGCTCAATTTTGACAACATATCGGTAGGCAGGACCCAAGGATGAGATGTCCAGAAATTCCATTTCGGTTTGGATGTATCTATGTAGATCACCGTGATACTTGAGAAATAGATGTCACTCTGATCTTGGTGTGCAATGTATGGAAGATATTTGTGAAATATGGCACTACTTGGTCTCTTTCTTGCCGTAGTGTGGTCCATTTGGTATACAAGTCGTCATAACTTCCAACAGGGTAGTATTGTTCCTTAATAGCATCCCTGAAGGGTTCCCAGGTGGTCGTGACTGTAAATAATGAGAGTTCCTTCATTTCCTTTTTCTCACAAAAAGTTTCCCACCAATCTTTGACATGGGGAATGGCTTTGAGGAGCGCAAAAGTAATCTTTTCTCTATTCGAAAAGTTATGGACAGAAAAATACCCTTCTAGTAGATTCAACCACTTGTCTATAGCATCTATGTCTATCTGACCTTCAAATATAGGAATATCAAAGTTTATTTGTACCTTGAAGGGGGCGTCGCCTCCGCTCCAAGAAGATGCATCGCCTTTTGGTAGCCACCAAAGGATATGTGTGAAACTATCCATCATCTTGTTCCTTTGTTGCATGAGGGCTTCCTCAAGAAACATTTTGAAAGGACATGATGTCTCATCATCTTTCTTTTCTCCTACCATGAGTGGTTGCTTGGGCGTGCGAGAGATTTTGTCCTCAAGAGAAACAATCTTGAGACCCAACTCTTTGTAATTTTACCTCGTTGGGGACATGCATTAAGACGACAAGGAGTAGACCGCTATGATACCACTGATCTAGATTTTATGAGAAGAATGAAATGACTACAGGTTATTAATAGGTGATTAACACAAAATAATAGAGACACAGTAAAATTGGTTTTCTATTCAATAAGGAAATAAGCAGAAACTATAAAATGTAGTGGAAAACAAGCTTGCTAGAATGGTGGTGTCTTATAACTAAGAAGAGATGTGACGGATGCACTCATTCGCAAGAAGATGATTACAATGAGGCTCTAAAGGTGTTTTTACAATAAACAGGAATGTCAAAAACCCTAGACATCCAAAAACCTAACCCTAGGAGATGAAGCGCCAAAAGTCATGTGGGCCTCGTTTGGGAAAGTTAGTACATCAACTTCCTAGGGTCGTAACTTTTGCATACGATCTTCGTTTTAGGTGCATGATAGTCCGTTGGAAAGGTATTGTCAAGGAGATTCATTTTGGGGGAAACTTTGAAGGAACTTCCATATTTCTTCCCATTTTCCCAAAAAAATGTCGTTTAGAGCCTCAAAACAGCTCTGGAAGTTTCAGGACCCGAAAAACTGCTAAAAATAGTAAGTTACCAAAATTGCTAGAAAATTGTTTTGAGCCAATTGGGAAAGGTGGGTGCCCACCGATATCCACCTAGATTAGTAAGTTAGTACATTAACTTCCCGAGGTCGTAAATTTTGCATACGATATCCGTTTTAGGCATGTGATAGCCCGTTGGAAAGGTATTTTCGAGAACTACTCATTATGTCATAAAACTATGACTCTGTCTATAGTTTTATTATGGAAATCCAAGGAACATTTTTTAGAGCCCCAAAACGACCCTAGAAGTACAGAAAGTTGTATTAACATAAAAAATTTGAAAATAACCCAGTTGGAATAGGTGGGCAGCCACCAATATCCACTTGGATGCTATGTAGGGCTTCAGGATAGCCACTTAAGTGCATAACCCACAATTACAAAGAAATGTTCTCGTTACAAAGAAACGTGTTGAAATGAAAACTGTCAAGATGAGCCAATTGGAATTTGGAACAAGTGGGCAGCTACCAATATCCACCTGGATCAATCTTTCCCCCTTAAGAAGAAATGGTATCCATTGCTTTGAGTGCTCGGGGAAGAGGGTAAAGCATTTTCTAAATCTGAATATTGGTGAGTTACATGCCTTGTTGGAGAAGTTTCACTACTTAGTCTGTGGAAGGTTGTCACGGACCTATTTTTGGTGGGGTTGAATATGTTCCAACAACATGTTGTCTCTAGGATATACAGGGCATTATGTAGGCACCATTGTAGGTCAAGAAACAATATATGTTTTCTCTTCTACAATATTCTTTTGTTGGATAGAAGGTGTTGAGGTTGCAATAGTTGTAGTTGCCTTTTGTGCATCCTTTGAATAGACTATGAAGAGGATGAATTTTGCAGTATGAGAGATTACCTTAGAGCACTATTTTGGTGGAATATTAGTCAAAACTACCTCTGATATCTTGTAGAGCTGACCCCCCAGATTAATAATGACACCACAGGGTTGAGACTCATAAACAACATGACGTTTCCACATATATGGTTGGCCCAAAACAACATCACAGACATCAAGAGGTGAAACATCACACACCACCTCATCCTTGAAGGCTTGGATGCCATAGGACGGATGACACTACTAGATGATATGGAGATATCATCCCTGGTGAAGCCACCCCATAATGTATGTTTGTGGGTGTGGTTTTTTTTAGAACCCCAATTGTTTGACAACCTCAGCTGAGATGAGGTTATTCTGGCTACTACTATCAAAAATTAAATGCAACATGGTCCCCTTCACCCACATTTGTGAATGGAAGAGGCGATCCTCCTCTTCAGGATCTACTGGTTGAATTGTTGTGGCCGCGACAATAGTAGTAGGGTCTGCGTCAATGATATGTTTGTTTTCAATATTTTCTGGATGAGATTCTAAATTAGGGTTCAGCTCCTTGTCTTTGACCTCGACCACCAATGACTGTTTCAAGCAACATTCATCGATGTTGTGCCAGGGGATTTTTTGGAAGTCCCACCACTTCCCAATTTCATTCTTTGTATTTCCTTTACCCTTATTTTATTGTGTCTTGGACTAATTTTCGGAAGGTTGTTGGTTAGGTTTCTCTTTACCATCCTTTGGTTGTTGCAAATTTACAGACCCGAACTCCCATTTGTTTTGGTGCGTAAATTTCTGCTCGATTTTGATAGCATATCAATAGGTAGCTCCCAATGATGAGATGTTTAGGAAATCCATTTCAGTTTGGATGTGCCTATGCAAAGACCCATGGTATTTCAAAACCAGATGTAGCTCGGAGTCTTTGATACCTAGCTTGGTGTGCAAGGTATGCAAAGTATTTGTGAACTCCGAAACTGTTTGGGTCTTCTCTTGCCACAGTGTGGTCCATCTCATGTATTGGTCTTCATAGTTATCAACATGGTAGTATTGTTCCTTGACCACATCCACACAAAAATTCCAAGTGGGCTCGGCCCCATATATTCCAGATTCCTCTGTGGAACTTTTCTCCCATTAAGTTTTCCACCAATGTTTTACATGGGGGAGAGCCTTGAGGAGTGAAAAGGTGATCATTTCCCTCTCAAAAAAATTGTGAACAGAGAAATAACCTTCTAACATATTTAACCATTTTTCTAAGGCATTTGCATCTATCTGACCTTCAAATACGGGAATATCAAAATTAACTTGTACCTTGAAGGGAGATGTTCCTCCAAAGTGGTCGCTTGATGAAGATGCACTTGTTTCTATCAGAAGGCGTTGAAGGATGTGTGAAAAATTCTCCATCATTTTTGTCCCTCTGTCGCACGAGAGCTTGCACAAGCAACAAGTTAATAGAATGTTTTTCTCCGCCATTTTTCTTTTATGCCACCATAGAGGGTTTCTTGGGAATGTGAGAGTGATTGTCTTCAAGAGAGACAAGCTCGAGACCCAACTTGTTATACTCGGACATCATCAGGGACATGCACTGAAAAATTATCAAGAGCAGCCTACTCTGATACCACTGATCTAGATGATTTTCAGAATGAAATGAAAGCAGAGATATTATAATGAAATAGTCATAAAAATTGTCAGAAATAGAGAGATACAACAATACATGATTTCTATTAATGAAATAAATGTATAGAGACTATAAAAATGTAGAGTGAGAAACTCGCTAGAATGGTGGCATCTTATCTCTAAGAAGAGATGTGATGGCTACTCACATTCACAAGAAGATGATTGCAATGAGGCTTTGAAGGCCTTTTTATGATAAACATGAATTCCAAAACCCTAGACATCTAAAAACCTAACCCTAGAAGATGAAGTGCCAAAAGTCATATTGGCCCCGTTGGAGTAAGTTAGTACATTCACTTCTTGGGGTCATAACTTTTGCATATGATCTCCATTTTAGGCGTGTGATAGCATGTTAGGAAGGTATTTTCGAGAAATACACATTATGTCGTCAAAATGTGACTATGTCTATAGTTTGATTGTGGAAAGCCAAGAAAACATTGTTTAGAGCCCCAAAACGGCCCTAGAAGTACAAAAAGATGTACTGACATAAAAACTTCCAAAATAATCTAGTTGGAATAGGTGGGTGACCACCAATATCCACCTGGAAGTTGTGTAGGGCTTCAGGATAGCCCTGTAAGTGAAAAACCTACAATTACAAATAAATGTCCCCATTACAAAGAAACATGTTGAACTGAAAATTGTTAAGATGAGCTAGTTGGAATTGGAACAGGTGGGTGGCCACCAATATCCACCTAAAGCAAATTGGCCTAGTATTTCATGAGTCAAGGTTCCATCACTAATTGGGGTTCTGCACCTAGGGATCAAAAACAGAAATAAGGAATATCATGTAGATTTTGAATAACTGGGATGTTGAGTCATTTAGGCACATAAAATTGAGATAGAGATTGGACGAATCTAGAGGTGAGAAATGGAAAGAAACCAAGGGGTAAAGGGACAACACATGACATGACATGTTAATGTCACAAAGGGTCAACCACTATAAAATGATTTTTACACTAACCAAGCACATGGGATATGTCAATCTGATCAAGGGGAAAATCGTGGAGGGAAAATCTGATAATCTTGTAAGGAGAGGGAATTTGATATGATCAGGGAATAGGCTCCCACGTTAGACCACAATGCATGAATTTGGAGGTGACAAGTGGAAAGAAAGCATCGGGTGACAATATGACAAGGTTCCACATTCGAGAATCTCAATAGGCCTTCGAGCCTAGGATTTCGAAGAAAGGAGAGGTTGAAAGGATAACATGATAGAGATCATTCCAAAGAATCTCATTCCTTTCATACCTAGGAAATATCACAAGGGACTTTACCTAGAAAGTATGATGAGACAAACCCAGTGAGGGGAGCCCGATAGGCTTTCGGGTTTCTGACAAGTCTTAAAACAATGAAAACTCATCACTTTGAAAGGGGTTTCCCAATAAAGGTAAATCTGAAGAGCTCGTGGGATAGGACTGCCGAAAATGTGATTTGATTGGCTCATGGGTTTTGGTTTTGGGAACTAGGATGAGAAAGGTAGATAGTCAAAATTTATGATGAGGAGAGCCCGATAAGGATAAAATTTCCTGATAGTGATCATGGTTCTGGCCCCATAAATGCAATGGTGATAAAAGAAAATCTGACCGAGGTTTGGGAAATACAAGGATTGATTATGAATGTTAATTGTTGACTTCAAATGATAGTCAATATCTACATAGAGAGAATTCTATTCAAGAGGAAGAAGATCAAGGGATTCCCCACATGCATTTCAAGGCTGAAGTGGTCATTTAAAGGCAGTATCTCTACAACCCTGATCCTCCAACCATAGAAAGAATAAAATCAATTATGTGAGGAAGAATATACTTGCTAGTATATCATAAAAATTACATTATTGTCCTTTGTCTTCAATAAAATTATGAATAAGCATTGGGCTTGTTTGCAAAATCAAGAAATAAAGAGGAGAAGTTTCTCAAAGACAATCATCCATGATCTTGGTTGTTGTAGATAAGTGTCTTGAAATTTGTGTGTATCGAGTCTCAAACTCATAGAAAGGATTGATAATCTTGTTATTCTAGTAAACAGTTTTAAACTGAAGAATGTGATTAACATATGAGAGTTTGAACATAAATATGAAGACATTAGGCACAACATGCAAGCAAGAGGATGTGGCATGCATATATGTTCTTCATTTAAGTAGTCCATTCAGAAATCCCTCAAAAGAAAGCTCATTCAAGGATCAAAATAGAAAATCAAACTCAACAGTGATATAGGATCATCAAATACTTCAAAATTTGCAAAAGATCCCAAACACAACTTGTCAATTTCATCATACAAATGTCAATGAAGCATCATAAGTCAAAACGAATTATGAATACATTTGAATGTATAAGATCAAAACGGTTAACAAACCTCTATCAAATAAAATCATCAATAAAGATCAAACCCCCAACTCTCTCAAGGTAGGTAAATAATAATCATTAGACTCAACTAGTATAGGATCAGGCATTAGAGTTCAAATTTTAGAAGGGGGGGCATTTCCTTTTGCTTATAAAAGCAAAATTAAAGGGGGGTTATTGCAGCCACAACATGAAGATACTTCTCCCACTTCTTTTTCTGGTGCATCAAAAACATTCTCAACATGTCCTCCAATATTTGATTAACTCTTTATATTTTACCATCCATCTATGGATGATATGAAGTGTTGAAGTTCAATTGAGTACCCATAGAATTTAGGAGGATTTTCCAAAACCTATAAGTGAACCATAAATTTGTGTTTAATATTATTTTTCGAGGCACTCCATGTAGGAAAATTATCTCTTTAGGAAATGTTGGCCCTTGACCAAGTTTTGGAGAACCTTCGACATGTCTGACCACTTTTTGGGACTTCGACAGGATGGTCGAAGGCGGAGCGCAAGGTGAAGTGGAGATCGCGGGATCTCGCCCCCTTTTAGGGATTTTTGGGTTTAGGGTTTATGTAACGGGTATGGGATGTCGGCCCATGGGTTTTACCCATGTTTAGGCCCCATTTGTAATGTATAATTAGAAATCTAGGCAATGTAAGTAAGAGAGGTTGTGTGATGTTATGCTAAGTGCAAGTTATGTAAGTGGTTGGATATATGTGATTGATTTAGATCTATTCATACTGTGTGTCGAGAACTTGCAGAGTTGAGCGCAGTGATTGTAATAAAGCTTTGTACTGGTACCTAGCTCGGGGAAGGAGGATCTGGCGAGGTGCATGAATATTTCATGTCCTATGTGGAGTAGGGTTTATGGCTCTGTGCATGTAAGAGATTGACAAAAGATAATAAATAAGAAAAAGAGTTGGTGGGCGTAGGCCCACACTAGGGTGAACCATGTATATCATGTGTTGTGATTTCTTTGCGCATTATGGTTGTTATGTTATTGATGTGATTTATGCTTAGTGCAGTAATATATGTTAGATGCATTTGATATAGTAGCTTAGTGCTTAGTAATGTGAATGAATGTTATATATGATCTATTTCTCTGTCCTAAGTGCTTGGATGTGTTAGATCTTGTTGAACACTACGTTGTTCTATAATTAGGGTTTCTACCTGCGATGTGAATAAGGGTTAAATACTAATGAATGTTAATTGTTGAGTGTTCTTTTAAGTACTATGATCACAGATCTGTGTCTCAGCTAGGTTGTAGACACTTGAGTCTTGCAACCACTCCTACCTCTACCTCGGGTGAGACTTCATCTTCTTCACAGGTGTTTCCGAAAGGGACGGTAGTTAGGGTTTTGTTGGTGTGTTGTTGAAGCATTGAACCCTAGGTCTGCCCCTGTGCCAACAAATGGTTCTGTTGTCGGGACTTGAAACTGTGATTTTTGGGAACTAAAGAAAAGAAGAAAGCTTTGTGCGTAGATTTGTTTTTGTAGTGCACAGTACGCTACCTGACTTGTGAAGCTCGTTGCTAAGAAGGGAATCGGATTAGAAGAAAAGAGGTAAGATCTTAAAGCTTTATGCTCTGATAAAGGTAGGATAAGTGAAAAATTTTGTTTCGAAAGAATGGATCTAGGAATGCTTGATATATTTTGTCCTAATCTGAAAGCTAGGGCACAATTAGAAGAAAGAATATTTGATATGAGTAGATCTGATAGAAATAATGAAAGATATGTTATTCCTATGCATAGAAAGAATTTTTGGACTAACAAATGGATGCAGGACACTAGAAAGAATTTTTTGCAGGTTAGTTACTGTGATCCCAGTGCGCAATATAGGAAAGGTTGGGGATCATTTAAAAGAAAGAGAGGATTGACTCTTTGTTATAGTTGAATAAGACCGAGACATCTTGCTAAGGAATGCCCTGGTAGAGGTCCTAGTTGTCTTTGTTGTAAATCTATGGATCATGAAGTTTTGGATTGCCTTAGAATGATTGCTAAAGTTGAAAAGATGAATATGAGACAAGAAGACCACGAGAAAGGCCAAGAAACTAAGAATATGCTAGAACCCCAGAAAGAATCAGAGATTATATTATTGCAGATGAAATAAACCATGAATAATCACAAAGACATTAGTTTATTAGAGATCTTAAAAGAGAAGGAGTGCATAGAAACAAGAATAGGAGACTTCGACATAGACTATGTTCTGGATGAGGAAACACAAGTGAATATCATGACACAAAGAACTTGGGAAATTTTGGGAAATCCTTCTATGGTTCCTTCATTGGGAGGAATAGGATTATTTAAAGGGAAAATGATAACCCTATGTGGAAGACTTACCCAGGTACCTATCAGTTCTCATGGAACTTCAACAGAGGAAGAATTTGAGGTTGTTAAGTTTGTTGAGAACAACTCTCCATTTTCTATTTTTCTAGGAAAAACCTGGATTGGAAAAGATCAGATACGAAGGAAAAAAGAAGAGGATCTAGAACAGAAAAAGAAAGAACTAAGAGATTTCATGGCTAGGAGAATAGCGCACTTACTGGAAGAAAAAGAGGACAAGTTGAAGCTACAAAGCACTAGAGACTTAGATGTTGAAGTGGAGAAAATGCAGGAAAGTTTGAAAAACCTGTCCATGCAGCAGAAACGAGCACCTACCCCTGAAATAACAAGAGAGGAGGTATTCCACTCAGAACCTTTGAAATACCTTCAATAGTGTGAATTTACTATGCCAAGAGTAGATATGAATCAAAAAGGAAAGAGGAACCCAGTGACTCAAATCATAGGAAAGAAACCTAGAAAGCTCAGCAAGAAGAAAGCAAAGTTAGAAAAATTGCAGGAAGTCCCAGAGAGGACTTCGCAGAAGGAAGGATTGTGTAATTTGAACTTCAGTGGAATAGTAGAACAACATAGATTGGCACTTCACCACGGCGAAGAAATATTACCATTGAAGGTGTCTTGACCATCAAAATGACGCTCTCGAACGGCTAGAAACGCATTTATGGCCAAAAAGATCGCCATTGGACCATTAAGACTGCGCCATAACAAATGGAATTACATTGATTGAGGAATTCTTGTCTGTTGGAGGAATGTTTTATGACGTTGTCTATATATCCTGTTGAATGTTGCACCGAGAACACTTTTGCGAATTTAGAGTATCTGAGCCCACAAAGAATTCATTTTTATCGTGTTGTGCATATTGAGACTTCGCCACCGATTCTGTTACCGTGATTATTTGTCTGCCTACCTAAGATTTCCAATCTCGAGCATGTATGTTGAGTGAGTGCAGTGCAGTGGAAAAGTTTGTGGAAGAAATTATGATAGATCTAATGGCTGAGAAGGTCATATCTGCAGGCGCATAAGCTTCATCAACGAGAGGATTGCAAGCCTCTCCATTGACTACACATTGATCTGCGCCCTCTAGAACTATGTTGGCCCTTGACCAAGTTTTGGGAATTTCTTGGTCATGTTGACCTATTTTGGGACTTCGACAGCCTGTCGAAGGAGGAGCACAAGACGAAGTGGATATCACGGGATCTCGGCCCACTTTTGGGTCCTTTTTGGGTTTTTTGGATTATGTAACAGGATTGGGATGTTGGCCCATGGGTTTACCCATGTGTAGGCCTATTTTTTATGTATATATAGATGTTTAGGCCATATAGAGGAGTAGTGAAATCGAAATCTATGTGATGTAGGATAAGTTCCAAGAGTTGAATCTGTGTGATCAAGGATTTGTGCATTTTGTGTAAGACTTGCAGAGCTGAGTGCAAGTCCCTATGAGAGACTGTAGAAGGCTTTGTGTTGTAGCACAAGGAAGAAGGATCTAGCGAGCTACGCAGATATTTTGTCCTGTGCAAAGTAAGGGTTTTGATGTCTCTGTGCTTGTAACTGATTGACCAAAGAATATAAATAAGAAGAGTTTGTGGGCGTAGCCCCAGGAGAGGGGTGAACCATGTAAACACTATGTTGTGTGCTTTGTGCTTTGTCTTGATGTGTTCATATGTTATATGCTAAGTGATCTGATATGTTTAGATATATCTACTTGCTCTGTGCTTATCATATGTGAGAATGTTAGATCTGATCTAGATAGTCATGCTTAGTGCTTGATATGCTCATTCTGATCCATTTGTATATGCTCAGTGCTTGAATACTGTAGATTGGTGTGAATATTGTGAAGCTCTATTGTATCAACGAAGTGAATAGTGACTACATATTAAGGAACTGATGGTGCTAAGAGTTGTATTAAGTATTATAATCATAGATCTGTGTCCCAACTAAGGTTGCATACACTTGAGTCCTACAACCACTGCTGCCTCTACCTCGGGTAAGACTTCATCTACTTCACAGGTGTTGCCGAAAGGGATGGTAGTTAGGGTTTTGTTGGTGCATTGTTGTAGCATTGAACCCTAGGTCTGCCCCTGTGCCAACAAATGATTTCGTTGCCAGGACCTGAAACTGTGATCGCTGGGAACTGAGAAAGAAGAAGCTTTGTGCAAAGATCCATCCTGAAACTGTGAAAGCTCTGTGCTAAAGAAAGAAGGTTGGATCTGAAAGAAAGAAGCCCGATCTAAAGAAAGAAGATCATATCTAAGGGAAAGAGGTGAGATATGAACGCTTGGAAATCTAAGAAAGGTAAGAATAAAAGAGGTAAGATCTATAAGATCTATGCTCTAATAAAGGTAAGAATAAGTTAAAAAGTTTTAGATCTAAAATCTTTGTGCTCTATAAAAGTAAGATAAGTAGAAATTTTTGTTTCTAGAGTATGGATCTAGGTATGATTGATAGATTATGTCCTAGCTTAAAAACTAGGGCACTAATAGATAAAAGAAGGTTTGATATGAATAGATCTGATAAGAATAATGAAAGATATGTTATACCTATGCATAGAAAAGATGTTTGGACTAACAAATGGATGCAGGATCCTAGAAAGAATTTGTCGTGGGTTAGCCCATATGATTCTAGCATGCAGTAGAGAAGAGGCTAGGGATCATTTAAAAGAAAGAGAGGATTAACCCTTTGTTATAGTTGCAAAATACTAGGACATCTGGCTAAGGAATGCCCTGGAAGAAGACCTAGTTGTCTTTGTTGTAAGGCTATGGACCATTAAGTGTTGGATTTCCCTAGAATGATCGCTAAGCTTGAAAGATTGACTATGAACCAGGGAACCCTAAGACAGATCCAGAAACTAAGACTACAACAAAATCCTAGAAAGAATCAAAGAAGGTTTTACTACAAATGAAAGACACCTTGGATGACCATCAACATGTTAGACTATCAGATATTTTGAAAGACAAAGAATGCATTGAAGCAAGAATAGGGGACTTTGACATTCACTATGTTCTAGATGAGGAAACACAAGTGAATATCATGACAGAAAGAACTTGGGAAGCTATAGGAAGGCCTGATATGATCCCTTCACTAGGAGGAATAGGGTTATTCAGAGGAAAGTTGGTAAACTTATGTGGGAGACTCGCTCGGATACCTATGAACATTAATGGAACTTCGACAGAGGAAGATTTTGAAATTATTAAGTTTATTGAAGACAACGCCCCGTTTACCATGCTAATAAGAAAACCTTGGATTGACAGAGCTCAAGCCAGATGAAAGGAAGAAGAAGAATCTTTGGAGCAGAAGATGCAAGACTTAAAAGATTTCATGGCTAGAAGGATCACACAATTGATTGAAGAATAGAAGAATAGATTGAAGCTAGTTGTCACTAGAAACATTGATGTCAAAGCTACAAGAACATTAGGAGACCCACAAAAGACTGAAGTACTTACTCCAAATAAAGAAAAGGTATTACCCCTGAATCCTAGGAAAGAATCTCAACAGTGCACGGTGACTGTGTTAAAAGACGATAAGAATTGAAATGGAAAAGAAACTATCGAGACGAGGCTCACTGGAAAGAAGGCCAGAAAGCTAAGTAAGAAGAGGGATAAGTTACAGAATATTCCAAAGGGAGCTTTGCACAAAGAAAATTCACAGAATTGGAGCTTCATCGGGATATCAAAACAGTGACACATGGCACTTCGCCATGGTGAATTAATATAGTCATTGGGGTCAATATATCCGTTCAACTTTTGCCCTGAATGGATAGAAAAGAAATAAAGGTTCATCATCAGACTGTTGGATCGTGCCATAACGGATCGAACAAGATTTAATAGGGGCTCATAACTGTTGCAAATGAATCATTTCCAAGTCACCTACTTATCCCTTCACACCATGCATGGAGAACACTTTTGCTAATTGAGAATTTGAAGCCCGTAGGMTAAACAAATTGCATATAGTGATCATTGCACCCTTGCTAGTATTCGAGTGCAGTATCTAAGTCCATCGTGACCCCAATAATTTTAATCTCTAGTGCATATGTCCAACGAGTTCACCATAGTTGAAGAATCAGTGACAGAAGTTCTCCTCGACTTGATGATTGAAAGAGTCATGTTGGAGAGAGGAATGTCTACTAGTGTACAAGCATCTTCAACTAGAGGACTGCAGGCCTCTCCATCCACTGCTTGAGCCAGACCATCCCGACCAGCCGATGAGAAATGAACGAAGCACAGAGATGATATCGCAAATGCTAAACTGATCCCGAGCATCTTACCTGCCTATCTACCACCTCTGAGCAGTGCAATAAACCAAGACAGTGTGCCCAAAGACTTTTAATACGTGTTGGTCACTACATACCTTCCGAAAGAGGTGTGCTCAGTTCGTGTTGACTAGAATAAGATCGCAGCATTGAATTTTAGTGACTTCAACCTCGGCGACAAGAAGGTTTACAACATGCTCACCCCTCATAAGTATATAACGAGAACCAAAGGAAAGAACTCAAATATTAACCCTCAGTCATGGACCTAGAACATCGCGCAGTCCACCCTACTGAATGTTGTGAAGATTCCACACTTCGGATGACACCAGGAGGTGAACACATGCCTCAAACTACTGTTCTCTTGATATCATGGATTTTATTTGTGTTTGAACCGCCGCATCACGGTGGATTCGACATTGATCAATAAGATCACAGGGCTAAGTATGCAAGGCCCTGACCCACAGGATTTCTACCCCGGAAAGACCGTGGATCAAGCTCTCACCCAGAGGATAAAGGATACTTATGGAGATGTAGAGAAGGGCATGCGATGCTACAAGGTAGCCTCTATCTAGAGCAGCGTAGTGCACCCGGCTTGTCAACTGATCACAGGGAAATTAGTTCGCAAGAACCGGCCCACCCAAGTAACCGGATTTGTAGTAGACCTTGCAGGGAAGTGCGTGGAGAGCCTACACATGAATTAGGAAAAGTACTTGGTGAACCAGTTAGAAATGGACTGCAGGGAAGAGAGATACCAAGGACATGAGTTCCACTTTAGTTGGCTTCTCATATTAATCGTGTTCATCACTTGGGAGATGCCGGAAGGTGCGACCTTCCCGAACATTGAGCCCTTTGAACCACTGGTCGTGAAGTTCAATATGTTGTGGTACTCAAGCGACATGAACAAGAAGTGGCAATCAAATGTCGTCTTCCACACTTATTACAACTAGTTGAAGACCATTATTCATTCTGAACTTCGCATAACCCCGAACACACTCCACAGGTTTAGGCCATTGATGAAATTCAGCACGGATCGCCATTTTATCTATATCACAGTGCGGGATGATGAGCATAAACAACAGCTGCAGTCATACTACAAGTTTATGGAGGAGGATTTAGAGGAAATCACCAAGGAATGGTCAGCAGACCTCCTCATCCCAGTAGACCCCGTGGAGCTATCTGATATCGACAGTCCAGAAGCAGCACATGATACACCTAGACCGAGAAAGACTAAGAAAAATGAAGAAGCCCAAGATATATGCAGTACCTCGATGAAGACTGCTTCTGTCTCACCTGATAAAGGAGGTTATGATGAAGAGATAGATGTCACAAATGTGGAATAGAAGAAAGGTGAAGTCACACCGCCTAGAGACGAGGAGGACCCCTCGAAGAAAAGGAAGGTTCCCCCCC
>SNQJ01S0188733.1:3082-18309 GCA_010110895.2 Picea sitchensis
AGGTGAAGTGAAGATATCTCTATATTTCACTACAACCTTGTCCACTTTCTTCTATTGTGTAGAGAGATCCTATCCAGAGGATGTGAAAATCATAATGACCTTTCATTCACCTTATGACTGGACCATGAAGAGGAAAAACTTTGAAGTTTAAAATATTACCTTCTGTCACTATTTTTCTCAGATCAATGAAATTATACTAGTCAAAACTACCCCTGGTACTGTTAGCGTTGGAAGTCACCCCTGGATTGCAGCAGGAGCAAAGCCCGACGCCCATCAGTTTATGTCACGATTTGTTTAATGGGGTGATCAGATGGAGGTTAACTCAAACGATGTGGTTCCAACTCTGAAACTAGGCTAGGCATGCATGGGCAAGTGAGGTCTTAGAAAACTTCAGACAGTGAGTTGTAGTAAGGGTGAGTAGGGGGAAGACTTGTATCAAAGAGATGCAAAGGTCTGTCATAAACATTAGGTTCCTAACAGACTATGGAAGAAGACATATAAACGCAAGATCTTCTTACATTCAAACGCAAAAACCAGAGAATACAACAATGCAACAATAAATCCTTTATCATAACATAATTGCAATAATTCGTGCGAATCAGTCGATCACGAACTCTCTTAGTATAAGATGAAAAATAGATGGAGTGAGAAGATTGTTTGTCATTAAACAAGAAATCTTACATACCAATACATAACTAGAGAGCTAGAGACTGTGGTAAAACTTTACAATCGGGAGCTTTGCTCTACCATCGATGCTTACAAAATACAAAAACTGAGCCTATATACTCAGGAAACTTCGCCTAACAGAGGCGTGCCCAGTCACCCAGGGCTCGGTGTCTTTTCAGTCAAACTCGTACTGAAATCCTTCTTCACGCGCCACCTTAACTGCGCATGGCTTTTGCAGGGGAGGAGTAGATGAGCCAGTAAATGCTGAGCTAGTGTGTGCAGACTTCTCTGTCTCTTCGAAGACTTCGACATGGCTTCTTTTAAAGAAAACGGTACACAGGACCCCTTCGAGTAGACTTCTTGCCAGACCTTCCATATCTCGCATTTAATGAATGAAGGGAGGTTTCAACCACCCTTTCTCGCCTTCATTTACTCCAAGAAAAAACCAGGACTGCGGTCGGATCAAATGGCACTTGGAGATCATGGTAATTCCTTCTGTGAACATACACGATGCTTTTGACCCTTCCTGAGCAGCTCTTTTATTTTGCAAGTGACTACGGGCTGTGACCGCGTGTTTATCCTCAAGGCGCCTTCGGAGTTAGAAAATGGGAAGGAGCTAGTCCTTTCTTCTTGAAATCGTGATGAGCGAAATGTCGAGGCAGCTTAATCTAGCACCACGCGCCCCTCTAGATCTGACGGTTCTGAACGCACTTCGGTGATGGTGTAGGCCCGCCTTTGGGTTCTTTCGGCACTTCGTGCCTCGAGGCCGGGAGGAGGTTGATCCTTTCTCTTTGAAGTCGTGATGCATGAAGGGGCGAGAGAACTTAATTGTGCATCACGTACCCCTCTTTTGATCGGACGACCTGGAACACTTTCGGCGATACTGTGGGCCCGTCATTTAAAGTGCTTTTCATTTCGCGATTCGTGAATTAGAGACCCTTGGTTCCTCTTCTTCAACTCCCGCTTTCCAAGACGACGATATGGGCAGGGCTCCTTTTTTGGTCAGTGCTCTCCACATGTAACTGTTGGCTAGGGCCCAAGTACTAACGCCTCTCGCTACTCGTGACCTCACGAGTTGGAGTATCAGACTCTGGCATTCTCCCTTCGTGAAATCCCGAGACGCGATGGTTAGCGACGGTTGACCTCCTCCAGCTACTTTTCGTAACTCGAAATCTCACTCAATCAAAGGGATATGGTCCACCCTTCGAACTCACAAACCCCGAGCTCGAGAAGTAACACTGCACTTGAACTGTTTGCGATCAACGACCCTCGTAACTTCGTGAGTGCCTCCCGAAGGATTCCGACCGTTGACTTCCTTAAAACTTTTAGCGCTATACTTGACGTGATTGGGTTAATCTGCAATTACCCATCAATCGTTGTTCTTGCTCTGTCGCTGAATCCTTTCGCTGAAGAATGAAATGCCCGCTCGCTTGATTTTAAGTCCGAAAAGGACTTCTTTTATGCACTGCGCTTGGGCGCTTCTCATGCAACCTGCAGACCTGTGTATCCTGATGCCGAAGACAAGAAATGTTGCTAACATTAGGCTCCATGGGGGATAGAGTCACGAGGATGGGGGTGATGGAGGGAGGAAAAAATTCCAAATGGGGGTGATGGAGGGAGGAAATTCACGAGGAGAGGTGGGTTTCTTTCTGAGTTCAAGAGGAGGCTCGGGAGCATGAGTAAGTTGCAGTAAACTGGAACCTAAACCAGTGTCCAAGGAGAAAATGGGATGGTTGGTAGGATTGGCTTCATCACTGATTATATAGGCCAGTTGGGCTTCTCTGTATAGTCTCCTATGCTCTCGTCTGAACACTGGGATAGTAGCATATGTGAGGTCCATCTGCAAGGTTCCCCCCAGTCTTTTTATCCAAGATTTTGACAACAACATACCAAACTTGGGGGGGACGTCAACCACTACAATATCCATGACCACACTTTTCATGGGCAACTGGAACAAGGTCACGACCAGGTCTTTGATCACCCCGAGACACTGAACTTTCCTGGAGTCAAAGGAATAGAGGTCATGATAAGCTTGGGTGACTTCTAGTCCTAACTCTTCCATGACAGTTTTGGGCATGAGGTTGTGAGAAGCCCCAGAATCCATCAAGCAATTGTGCAGTACCTTGTCATGTATGTTCAAGGAGGTGTAGAAGGGAGGGGATGATTCATTCCTATCTTCTACCATAGGACCTAGGATAGCTACAGGCTTTTCATCTTGTAGATTAATGGAGTCAGTGGGAAGGCATGAGACCTCAGACTATAGCATCTCAGATAAGCGTTTCTTGAACCCTTCATGTTTAATCAATTCGGTTAGGGGCACAGGGATTCTAATTTTTTTAATTTCATGCTCGAAATTAAAAGAAGATGTAAGCTTTGGAATTTCTCTTATTTCAGGGGCATGACTCTGGAATATGGGAGAGAGGGGTTGGTGTTTTTTACCTCTATGACTGTCCACTACTTCATTGGCGGGCCTCTCTATTCTAGTGGACTGCTCAGGAACATCAGGTGTCACTGCCTTCTTCTGAGACCTCAGGTCATACCTGCCTTGGCGGCCACTAGTCTTGTTTTCCTTGCTCAGTTCATTTAGCTGACTGTTCATGAGAGACTCCTCGTTTGTTGATTGAGTCAGATGAGGAAAAGGAGGAGTTTCTCCGAAGAAATGTATTTCAAGATCAAGCTCACCTGTTTCCCCTTCTTCTTCCTCGGCCATAAAATTGTTTTGGAAGGGGGCCTGAATATTCTGGTCTTCTTTGTCTCTTCCCCTCTCCCTTTGCACGGTCGGGGAAGTGATATTGTTGGGTCTCCTGAAACCTCCTTTTTTTTCGGCGCTCTGAGGGCCCTTGTATGCTTGTCTCCCTTCCACCTTCATTCGTTCCATCTCTGCAGACAGAGACTTCACCATTTTGGTCAGTTCATCCATTTGAGGGTGGGGCATCAATGGGCTAGAAGTTGAGGCTTCGGATATTTCATTTCTTCTGTCTGTGTTGGCCTTGTTTCTCAGTCTATTAGCTGCTAATACATTGGATTCCACTTCTATGGCCGCATCTTGCATTTGAGCTAAGGAGGTGGCTCTTCTTTCTCTTAATAACAGACAGAAATAGGGGCCAAACGCACTAGCATAAGAAATCTTGGTCAAGGCTTCTGAAGGCTTTATTTCGGCGGGGATCTTGTTATACATCTTATTAAATATTTTGGAGAAGTCAAAGATAGACTCTCCATCCATCTTCTTCAAAGACCCAAACTCTGTCATGTAATACATGAAATCCTTCCTATCTCCCCACTGCCTCAGGAAAGCATTATCCAGGGCTTCGATCCCAGCAATAGATCTGGGGGCCAATCCTCTAAACCACTTCCTCACCTCGCCATCCAGGCTCTGGATGAAGACTCTCATCCAGACATATTCATTTTCAATGTTGAGGTTGTCTGCATAACTGTAGAAAGCATCTAGGTGTTCTTCAACAGTTATGTCCCCTTCCCCATTAAATTTGGGCATATACTTCAAGTAGTCTCCAACGGGGAGAGGATTCATAGGATGGGGTAGGATTAAGGGAGCATATCTGGCATCGACTATGGCGCCCATTATATTCATAGGGGGATTAGCACCAGCCATAGGAATATTAGGTGGAGGAGGACTCAGAGGAGAAGGAGTTCGAAAAGGGGATACTGGGAATGAGCTTCCAGGAAATAATGGGGGATTTAGGGAGAGGACTAGTGGGCTAGAGTCAGCAGATGCTTTTTTCTGCATAGAAGAGGTGGTGGTAACAAGAAGAGGAGTGGGGAAGTCTTCCGCAGTCTTGGGTCTACGCCAAGGTGCAGCTTCAGAGGAGAGGGGAGTGACAAGGATTTCTCCCTCCAGTCCCAGACCAGGAGGGGAAAACTCAGTAGGAACACTCCCGAAATTCAGGAAACGGGACACTTCTGAAGGAGGTCTATTAAGAAATTGAGGAGGAGAAAATGGAGTTCTTATAGAAGGAGATGGTGGATTACCTGTTTCGGCAGTGGAAGCTTCTCCTTCAGGGGCCTTTCCTTTTCTGAGAACCACCTCTGGATCAGTTTCAGGTGTAGCTAGAGGCAGTTGTGGATGAGACCGCGTGTGTCTACCTCTAAAAGCCACAATTAACACGGCAGGTTCGCCACAATGGAATCGTCATAATGGAGTCGCCAGGTGCACAACAACAATCTTTAAAAGGCTCTGATACCTGATGCACCTTCAGAATCAGAGGCTCAATGTCGTTCAATCCCAGGGAAAATTTTCAACTTCATCCCTGGCAACAACGCCATAAATGTTAGCGTCGGAAGTCACCCCTAGATTGCAGCAGGAGCAGAGCCCGACACCCATCAGTTTATGTCACGATTTGNGGGGTGATCAGATGGAGGTTAACTCAAACGATGTGGTTCCAACTCTGAAACTAGGCTAGGCATGCATGGGCAAGTGAGGTCTTAGAAAACTTCAGACATTGAGTTGTAGTAAGGGTGAGTAGGAGGAAGACTTGTATCAGAGAGATGCAAAGGTTTGTCATAAACATCAGGTTCCTAACAGAATGTGGAAGAATACATCTAAATGCAAGATCTTCTTACATTCAAATGCAAAAACCAGAGAATACAACAATGCAACAATAAATCCTTTATCATAACATAATTGCAATAATTCGTGCGAATCAGTCGATCACGAACTCTCTTAGTATAAGATGAAAACCAGATGGAGTGAGAAGACTGTTTGTCATTAAACAAGAAATATTACATACCAATACATAACCAGAGAGCTAGAGACTATGCTAAAACTTTACAATCGGGAGCTTCGCTCTACCATCGATGCTTACAAAATACAAAAACTGAGCCTATATACTCAGGAAACTTCACCTAACAGAGGCGTGCCTAGTCACCCAGGGCTCGGTGTCTTTTCAGTCAAACTCGTACTGAAATCCTTCTTCACACGCCACCTTAACTGTGCATGGATTTTGCAGGGGAGGAGTAGCTGAGCCAGTAAATGCTGAGCTAGCGTGTGCAGACTTCTCTGTCTCTTCGAAGACTTCAGCATGGATTCTTTTAAAGAAAACGGTACACAGGACCCCTTCGAGAAGACTGCTTGTCAGACCTTCTATATCTCGCATTTAATGAATGAAGGGATGTTTCAACCACCCTTTCTCGCCTTCATTTACTCCAAGTGAAAACCAGGACCGTGGTCTGATCAAATGGTACTTGGAGATCGCGATAATTCCATCTGTGAACATACACAATGCTTTCGGCCCTTCCTGAGCAGCTCTTTTCTTTCGCAAGTGACTACGGGCTGTGACCACGTGTTTATCCTCAAGGCACCTTCGGAGTTCGCAAATGGGAAGGAGCTAGTCCTTGCTTCTTGAAATCGCGATGAGCGAAACGCCGAGGTGGCTTAATCTGGCACCACGCGCCCCTCTAGATCTAATGGTTCTGAACGCACTTCGGTGATGGTGTAGGCCCGCCTTTGGGTGCTTTTGGCACTTTGTGCCTCGAGGTCGGGAGGAGGTTGATCCTTTCTCTTTGAAGTCGTGATGCGCGAAGGGGCAAGAGAACTTAATCGTGCATCACGTACTCCTCTTTTGATCGGAAAGCCCGGAACACTTTTGGCGATACTGTGGTCCCGTCATTTAAAGTGCTTTTCATTTCGCGATTCGTGAGTCGGAGACCCTTGGTTCCTCTTCTTCAACTACCTCTTTCCAAGACGGCGATATGGGCAGGGCTCCTTTTCTAGTCAGCGCTCTCCACATGTAACCGTTGGCTATGGCCCAAGTACTAACGCCTCTCACTACTCATGACCTCGGGAGTTGGAGTATCAAACTCTGGCATGATCCCTTCGCAAAATCCCGAGACGCGATGGTCAACGACGGTTGACCTCCTCCGGCTACTTTTCGTAACTCGAAATCTCGCGCAATCAAAGGGATATGGTCCGCCCTTCGAACTCACGAATCCCGAGCTCGAGAAGTAACACTGCGCTTGAACTGTTTGCGATCAACGACCCTCGTAACTTCACGAGTGCCTCTCGAAGGATTCCAACCATTGACTTCCTTAAAAATTTTAGCGCTATACTTGATGCAATTCAGTTAATCTGCAATTACCCATCAATCGTCGTTCTTGCTCTGTCATTGAATCCTTTCGCTGAAGAATTAAATTCCCGCTCGCTTGATTTTAAGTCTGAAAAGGACTTCTTTTATGCGTTGTGCTTGGGCGCTTCTCGTGCAACCTGCAGACCTGTGTATCCCAATGTCGAAGACAAGAAATGTTGCTAACAGGTACCATGTAGGGCTGACCTACAAAAGTAATAATGACACTATGAGATTGAGACTCATAAACAACATGGTGCTTTGACATATAAGATTTTCCTAAAACAAAATCACAAAATTTGAGTGTAGCAACACCACACAACACCTCATCTTTGAAGGGCTTGATGTCGTAGAACAGGTGGCACTGTTGGCTGACACGAAGGTCTTGTCCCTGGCTCAACCAACCAATGGTGTATGGTTTAGGGTGTAGATTTATTAACAACTTCACTCCATTGATGACCTCGGTTGAGATCAATTTATTTTGGATCATGTTGTCAATAATGAACATAGTGGGGTCCCCTTCACCCACATATGTGAATGAAAGAGGCTCTCCCCCTCCTCAAGATTATATGACTCGTATGGTTGGATATTTGCAGTTGCAATGGTATCACTGGGTTATGCATCGATAATCTGCTTCCCCTATTCTAAATTAGAGTTTGAGTCAAGGTCCAACTCCTTTTATTTAAGCATCATTGGCGTGCCAGGGAATTTTATGGAACTCACACCACTTTCCAATGTCCTTCTTTGTCTTCTTGTTACCCTTATTTTCCTACGGCTTGGATTAGTTGTCTTGAGGTTGGATTTCCTTGATATGTCCCTTGTTCTGTGAGTTAGGGCCACCTTTACCATATTTATTTTGTTGCAGATTTGCAGACCCAAACTCCCACTTACTATGTTTCTTAAATTTTTATCAATTTTGAGAGCATATTGATAAGCAACTCCAAGTGAGATGTTTAATAAATCCATCCTTGTTTGGATGTACATGTGTTATGAGGAAAAAACTCTCTATGGCTAGGGTAAACCACAACATACAGAAATGACTGCAGAAATCAACTCTATCCCAAAAACATGTTATATAAACCAATATGCAAGTGATATAAGAAAGAGGCCTACCTCGTCCAGATGTTCGATGAAGTCCATCACTGAGCACTTTGACCCAAATCTACCTACAACTAGTTCTCAACAACCAAGCAAAGCAAGCATATGGTGATAATATAAAAGGTTAGCACATTAGATAACATAATCCATTAATATACATAGCAAATATGCCCATGGATAATAACTCAAATATTTGCAAGATATCAATTGGATGAGAAAGGAGTATTTCTATTAATAAATGATTAGCATAAGTGAAAATATTACAGACTTTCACGTCGGCACGGTTCAGAATCAAGAAACTAAGTTCCTTCCAGTTGGGCCTCCACCACTTCAATCCTCCACCAAAGGCAAGCTCATAGAAGAGAGACAATGAGGTTCTCAATCAATAAGGGAAGAGCTTGGGGGTTGAACATTGTGTTCAGACTTAAAGGACAAAGGGATGCAGACTCAATATGAAGTAAATAATTTCTCTAGAGTAACTTTGCTCTCAAAGTTGAATTCTTTCTCCTCTTTTCCATATCTTGGAATCGGCCCATTTATAGCCTTCAAATGGAACTAAAGGGCTGAGTCAGAACGTTTCCAGTATATGGAAGTCTAAGGATCATAGATTTCCTGTCGTGACATGGAAACCCGACATTAATTTTCATTTTTTGGCACAAATCCTAATGTATGCAGGCTGTAGTGGTGCATCCTACACACACGCATGTTGTATAGTAGGCAAGGTGTGTACATGTGGAAAGATTTTTATTTTTAGCTCTGGATTTTACAAACAGGGATGATAAGTCTACATGGGGAAATGATAAAAGGCCTTATGTGCAAGACTGCATAGGGTGAAGCAAATCTTTCTATAACAGATTCCCCCTAATGTGTGAGGTCAGAGGAGTATTTGCGATGGCCGAAATACATTATAAACAACCCAGAAGTGGAGTGATGGGGAACCAACTGCAAGAACTAGTTGCTCATTACATTCTGTACTGACTTTGCATACATGGATGCCAATAGAATTACACTGCAGATCCATGTGAAAATACCAAACAACTATCTGTGGCCATGAATAGGAAAATACAAATGCAGTTACATGCCAAAAGTTGTCATAGTCACGAACAAGGCCCAGTATAACCAGTCTCAAAACCAATCTGAAGATATCTGTATACAATGGAGTACAATCTGATCTCCCATGATCATTGAATTCATATAGGAACTGGTCCAATGAAAAAGAAGCAACAACTCAGGAAAGTTGTGGCCACATAGTGATGTCTTCAAGTCTTCTACACAATCTACCAAGGGTGCAAGTCTACATCATGTGAATAAAGGAGTTGAGGTCGAACAAAATGAGACATCGTTTGATTATTGGTCATTGAGGTATACCATTAACAAATGTGAGACAACCTACCGATAATGAAAGTAGGTATCAAGGCACCGAGTACATTCCTACAAGTGTGAAAAAGGGAGTCGATGTCGAACACCTGAAGAATCCATCGATCAGGAGACATTGATGTATTCCCAACTATCGATGGTGAGAGAACCTGCCACTAATGACTGCAAGCCTCAAGGTATTCATAAGACTCTAGGTCTCATTTCCAGAATAGATGTGCTGAATTCGATGGAAGGAGACCTGCTGAAAGGAGAGCATTAAGGCATCTCTCATCAGTCAGCACAAGATACAAAGTAGGAGCTTCATGATTTGGTGGAAATCGAACGAAGAACATGTTCACAAACCAATGAACCTCTACGTCTTTCGCATGTGCCAAGTGCAAGCGGTACATGAAAAAGACCCTCTGAATAGCAGCCAATAAGGAAAACTAATGAGAAAGGCGAGGAAACCACCAATAAGGCTAATGGCATCCAAGACACTACACGAATCCTAGTTTGTGAATAGATGTCTTGCCATTGAACACAAGTAAAACCAAACCACCCAGTCAACGAACAATGATGAAATGTCGATTGTTGGTTTCAAGGTTACCTACCAATGATGGAAGTAGGACCAGGGTGCATGATAGGACTACAATATCATGTGACTCTGAGACAAACTGAGGGTATGGCCGACATGCAAAGTCAAGAGTTCTGAGGAGTGGCGGACACAGGTTGATAGACTTCCTTTGAACAAGAGCATGGGGCATATGGAAGACTTCGACGGTATAGAATTAATGATGAAACCATGAGATGCAGGAGGCATCAATGATATTCTCCATAGGGATTAGAAGAGTAACCAGTCGGTAGAGAAGACTCTATAACGAGCTCAAATTCCTAAGGTCATGCTAAACCCAAAATTATGGTGACAAATGGACTCAATAACTTTGTGCTATGTTCAAAGGCGACATGAATGCTGCCAATATAAGATAATACTCCCTTCCCGCCTGTCTTTTTTTTTTCATAGACAAATGAATGCTATGATATAGAGGGGGAAACAAGTGTCGCAAGTAAGCAAAAATAGTTCCAGCAATGGAACATACCTATACTCAATGCAAAGAGATGCATGCGGGAGATGTACACTCGGGGGAATGTTCCCTCCTGGGTATAGGGTGTCAAATTGTGAAGGATATAAACGAGGCTCTGCTTGGTTGAGGATGCAAAAATTGCTGAGGCAAATGGTTTATAGCGCAAAGCGAGAAATGGATATAGGCTCAATACTGCAAGCAAGGGAATGAGATGCAATCACAACTTAACGCCAAAAAAATGTCCTTTTTCATGGCATTTAGTCTACTTGGTGTGAAAAAGGGATAAACTTGTGCCAAATAGACATCCTTTAAAATCCAATTTACGAGTGTGAAAGAGACAAGTTCACTCGACAATCTTTTCACTTTTTGAAAATGAGTCGGAAAAGAGCTTAACTAATACTCATGACCTTTCAAGTCCAATTTAACGAGTGTGAAAATGACAAATCACTCGACAATCTTTTCATTTTTTAGACGAGTCGGAAAAGAGCTTAACTCGGACTTGCTTGGGAGATTCTAGGCGGCAAGTCATGGGGGAGGACAAGGCTCCTATGCTGGAATTTTGTGGAATGTCAGCATCTTAAGAATAGCCGGCATAAGCTTGGGAAAACCCAAAGCTCTCCAAGTCGAAGAGGATAAAGCGCTAGCGGAGGTTATTGTCTCCATGATATATCGGATAATCTCTCTTACTGAGAAATACATAGGCGGGGGCATTGGATACCCCACAAGCCCATCCCAAGCGAAGGGAGAGTACTCGGGGAGAGAAAAACTCTCTCATGTTCAGAAGGAGCGTTATCAGGTATGCTGACAACATGGTTGAAGGACACATCACCCTCCAAACGGGGAGTTGGATTGACCATAGATTGCACTGGTACGACCACTTCTTCAACTCTAGGTTGAAGAGGATGCAAGAAAACAAGGATAGGGGACACATCACCCCTGAAAAAGGGGGTATGGTACGGAGAGGATTGGAGCAACATTATTGTCGTGTCAATCAATGGAGAAACAGGGTGTGGGGAAACCACAGACACTTCATAACCCAAAGGGACCTCAAGTGAGAACCAGGCTTCAGGTATCCTAGTTGTAGCTGGACATAAACGAGTAAGGTGATCTCCTTCATATGTCCTGCAAAGGAATTTAGGCTTACGTCTGAGGCGTCTAGGCTTCTCACTGCCCCTAGTGTCATTCCCAACAGTTGGTGACATGTTCTCAACGTGACTAGCAGAGGTGAGAGAGTCATATCCTACGTGATGTGCAAAGGTTGGAGATGTGACATTGATATGACTCGTGGCGACTAAAGTGATGCCCCCAGCTTGACTAGAAGTGATTGGGCGTGGGTCGTCAACATGACACGTAGAGGTTGTCGACCCCTCTCCAACATGACTGGTAGAGGTTGGTGATGGAGCTCCAGTATGACTAGCAATGCCTGGACTAGTGGTGAGTTGTAGCATTTGATACCAAGGTCCAGGGAAAGATTGGTTTTGAAACATTGCAGGCCAGGAAGGGTCCTGGTTTACCCCCTATCCCTGTCCGAAAAGATAGTATCCTCTGTCGAATTGGTCCGAAGAGGCTTGTACAGGAATCATCATTGAAGTCTTCGAAGAGACAGAGGTATGATAAGAATTATTCAAGTGAGGATATATGTTGCCCCCTTGTGAAGGGGCTCCATAAAGAGGGTAGCCAGAACCGTAAAACTAACTCTCCCCATATGAAATACCCAGTGATACATGAGGACCCATCATGGGGAAAGTGTTTGAAGGAACCGACATGGTGGACGAAGGATACATGAAAAAAATCTCTATGGCTAGGGTAAACCACAACAAACAGAAATGACTGCAGAAATCAACTCTATCCCAAAAACATGTTATATAAACCAATATGCAAGCGAGATAAGAAAGAGGCCTACCTCATCCAAATGTTCAATGAAGTCCATCATTGAGCACTTTGACCCAAAGCTATATACCTGCAACTAGTTCTCAACAACTAAGCAAAACAAGCATATGGTGATAATATAAAAGGTTAGCACATTAGATAGCATAATCCATTAATATACATAACAAATATGCCCATGGATAATAACTCAAATATTTGCAATATGTCAATTGGATAGGAAAGGAGTATTTCTATTAATAAATGATCAACAGAAGTGAAAATATTACAGACTTCCATGTCGACACGGTTCAGAACCGAGAAACTAAGTTCCTTCCAGCTAGGCCTCCACCACTTCAATCCTCCATCAAAGGCAAGCTCATAGAAGAGAGACAATGAGGTTCTTAATCAATAAGGGAAGAGCTTGGGGGTTGAACATTGTGTTTAGACTTACAGGATAAAGGGATGCAGACTCAATATGAAGTAAATAATTTCTCTAGAGTAACTTTCCTCTCAAAGTTGAATTATTTCTCCTCTTTTCCATAGCTCGAAATTGGCCCATTTATAGTCTTCAAATGGAACTGAAGGGTCGAGTCAGAACATTTCCAGTATATTGAAGGCCAAGGATCATAGATCTCCTGTCGTGACATGGAAACCCGAAATTAATTTTTATTTTTTGGCACAAATCTCGATGTACGCAGGCTATAGTGGTGCAGGCTGCGTATACGCATGTTGTATAGTAGGCAAGGTGCGTACATGTGGAAAAGTTTGTATTTTTAGCTCTGGATTTTACAAACATGGATGATAATTCTGCATGGAGAAATGGAAAAAGGCCTTCTGTGCAAGACTTCATAGGGTGAGGCAAATCTTGCTATAACAACATGTATAGGACATTGTGGTACTTCAAAACCATGTGTCACTTGGAGTCTCTGATACCCAACTTGGAGCGTAAGGTATGGAAGATGTTGGTGTACTCTGAAACTGTCTAGTCTCTCTCCTGATGCAAAGTCCTCCATCTTGTGTATTGGTCATCATAGTTTCCAACAGGGTATAATTCTTCCTTAAGGGAATTAACAAATGCCACTCAAGTGGGTCCTCTCCTTAATTTCATAGAATCATCCTCGTTGTGTCTCTCCCAGTAACTTTCCCACCAATATTTGACACGGGGAAGGGATTTAAGGAGTGCGAAGGCGATCTTTTCAGTGTCGGAAAATATTTGAACATAGTAATAACCCTCTAATATATTTAACCATTTTTCCATAGCGTTTGCATCTATCTGGATTTCAAATAAATGGATTTAAAATTTAACTTGTACCTTGAAGGGTGTCACACCTTCAAAATGGTTGCTTGTTGAAGGTGCCTCACCCGTTATCGGTAGTCATCGAAGGATTTGGGCGAAGTTGTCCATCATCTCACTCCTCTATAACGTGAGGGATTCCTTGAGAAACATCTTGATAGGATATCTTGCTTCATCATCTCTCTTTCCTTTTTCCATGGGATGTTTCTTGGGCTGATGAGAGTGATCGTCCCCAAGTGAAACTAGCTCGAGACCCAACTCTCTATACCTTTACCTCGTCGGGGACATGCACCGAGAAATAACAATGAGTATATTTCTCTAATACCATTAATCTGAATTGTATTGAGAACAAAATGGAACACACATAGAAATACATAGAGTACAAAAATACAGTGAAACCCAACTTCTATTAATGAATAAAATAGTAGAATATTTTAGAACACAAACTGGCTAGAATGTTAGTAGCTTATCTATGAAGAGAAAGAGATGTCGGCTATGATCATTCACAAAAGCTAATTACAAAGAGGTAAAAAATGGCCTTTTATCATGAAGACTAAAAAACAAAGAGGCAAAAACCCTAACCCTAGAAGATGAAACACCAAAAGTATTGTGAGCTCGAGGTGGTTAGTCAATACGCCAACTTATCGAGAGCATATCTTTTGCATATGATCTTCGTTTCGGGGGCATGATAACTCTTTGGAAAGAACTATATGAGGATTATAATTTTTGGCTAGGGATAGGGTATTTCAATGGCAACTCTTGGCCCCCTAAATGTCCAAAAGACAACGTTTAGGGCCTTAAAACGACCCCGAAAGTTTGGGACCCAAAAAATGTAGAAAAACTACAAAGAAGATAGAGAATTGTTGAGTCAGTGGAAGAGGTGGGTGGCCACCGATATCCACCTAGATCAACCACTCCATGAAGCTAATCTAATAGCTCATCAATATTTGGAATATGGAATTTATCATTTATGATGATTTTTTTAGATCTCTATAATCGGGGCACATCCTCCAATAATTATCTTTTCTTATGACTATCACTACTAGAGCTAAAAATTAACTCCTTCTTGGTTGAATAATACCTGAATTCATCATGTCTTGTATTGTTTTCTCAATATCCCCCTTTTGTTGATGAGGATATCTATAAGGCCTTTTATTAGGAGGAGTACTTCTAGGTATTATTTCAATTTGATGTTCATGATCCCTAGATGGAGGTAGCCCTTTAGGAATTTCTTAGAATAACCTATGGTGCTTTTCCAAGGTGCATTTTACTTCCTATGGAATATTTTCATCTTCTTGCTTTACTTCCATAGAATAAAGTCTAACCTGAACTCCTCTACAACCCTTTTTTAGGAGTTTTTCCATTCTGTGAGAGTTGATGACCTAAGAAGGTGCAGATTTTAACCCTTTTAGTTCATATTGAATTCCTTCCAATTCAAATCTCATGAATAATTACTTATAACTTTTAGAAACTGTACCTAATGTTCTCAACCATTGAATCCTCGGAACACCATCTACACCTCCAATGGGAATGGAATACATCAGGATTTCTAATTTATAGTCTCCCATATTAAGTTTAATGTTAAGGCATTTTCCTCCACAATCAATAATACCTCCATTAGCAACCAAAACTTGAAAATTTGTCACTAGATAAACAAAACAATTAAGGCTCTTTGCTCATCTTTTATCAATGAAGTTATGGGTGCTCCTTGAGTAAATAGGCACTATGACCCTTTCATTCTTAATGTATCATGTAGTCTTAAGGGTTTGAGGCACTGAAAAACCT
>SNQJ01S0188734.1:0-18309 GCA_010110895.2 Picea sitchensis
AAAAAAAAAAAACCACCCAACATGGATTGACTTACTCCCCATAGACACTAAGGAACTCACTTATTCCAGAGGAACACTTGTGCTACAAAGTTTTTATGGAGGGAAATAGCTCTGAAAATAGCTAGCAAAGAGGGTTTTCTAGGTTGTTTATGAGAAAAATACTTCCGGTGTTAAAAAAAAAAAACCCTTGATTTATGTATCTCATCTTAGAGGAATCTTTAGGTGAACTTTTCATTAATACGACACATCTTATCATAAACTCAATGAATCTCTAATTCCTTAAATAAACTTCTCATTAATTTTCAATTCATAATAAACTTCTAATTAATTTTCAATTTCATAAAAACCTTCTCATTAATTTTCATCATAATATAAAATGTTGTATTTTTCATATTTAAAGTTTATGTAATTGTAAAAAAAATGATTCATCATAGATGTTGATCTTTAGTTTACAAATTATTGTTACTCTTTAGGTGATTATTGTTACTCTTTATGTGTACACTCCTTTAATGCCAACGTTTTTACGATTATAATATTAGCACATGTACACTCCAACACCGTTTTACCACTTCAATACATGTCAAAATTGCCCTTCAAACTTGAATTGAAATAAATTTTAACAAATATGCCACATTTTTACGATTAGAATATTAGCGCATCTACACTCCAACATCGTTTTACCACTTCAATCCATGTCAAAATTTCCCTTCAAATTTGAATTAAATAAATTTTAATAAATTTATATATAAGGTTATGCTCTTAATTAATCCATGTCAAAATTGCCCTTCGAATTAAAATAAATTTTAATTTTAATAAATTTATATATAAGATTGTGCTCTAATTATATATATATATTGGTTTGTATCTAATGTGAAAATCATCTGGGTCCCCGAGGTGTAGGACAGTCGGTGATGGAGTGTGTTGTTAAGGCACTCCGTGATGTTAAAGTCACTGGTTCGAAACCCGCGGGGACAAAAAATCCAACCATGTTAAGGGTTGGTGTGGCTCAGGCTGGGTGCGATCCCCGGGTGATTTTGACGGCTTAGATGCCCCTGAGTCACGGTTTCTTAGCCACAGGCTAGTCCCGCAGGTCACAGAGAAACTAGCAAACAAAAAAGAATGTGAAAATCATTTGAGAAAAATATGAAATCAAATTCGTATAATAAAGAAAAAATTGATAAAATACATCATTTTTAAATTTAACATCTAAAATTAAAGAATGTATATATTATATTATTATTATTATATATTAAAATTTATTTAAAAACAAATATTTTAAATAAATATAAATAAATAAAACATTTTATAATAAACCTGCAACTAATATTAAGTTGCTCAAGATATTTACTATAATAATGAAAATAGCCTGTCACATTTCTCAACCATGATGCACATTATATTTTAATTTTTTTGAATAACACATGCATTAACGTGTCTGAAAGTTCTAAGATTTCCAATTGCTCTTCTTCTACCCGTGGTCTTCTATAAGAGTAACCACTTGTCAGGAAAACCCCGGAAATGAGGTATGTGTTGGCAGTCCTACATGTTTTTGCTATTTTGAACAACAAATGACACTTCCTGTAGTTGCCTTCACCTCATCCTATAAATATCACTATCTGGGGGTGATTATCGGATTATAAAAGATGTTTGATTATTCTTGTTTTATTTTTATCTTTCATTTTCATGCTTGATTCATGATTGAAAGCATGAATCAACATGGAAACTTAATTTCGTATTATATCCCTATTCAAAGTCTGGTTTTTAAAGGTTCATTGTGTTGACATCTACTTCATATTTCTTACTTGAATGATTTTCCTTTTGTGTTTATCGAATATCGATATAATACCCATGTTGATTTGCATTTGGACTGTAATCTTATTTATTTGAATCCTTTGTAAATCAACTATAATGCCAAATATCGATTCACATTTGGATTGTAAAAACATATCCATTCCAACCCTTTGCAAATCGACTATATTCATTACATGACGTGGGAATTAAACACACCAGAATCATATCTTGTACTTCATTTTGGCTGGCAGAATGAATTGGCAGGCTTCTCATTACGCGTTAAGGGTTTGTGTAATGCTATGTACTCGAAGCTTTCATTACTAGGAGTGTTCAAACTCCATAACCGAGACCTTCATGTGTATGATGTGATCGCGCATGTGTTCTGCTTGTTTTGTTTCCATGGTATCATCTCAAACTTGTCCCTATTACTTCTGACATCTAAACCCATAGCTAGCCTGGGTCGCCCCTCTCATAGTTTGGTCATACTCACAATGGCTCATGTTGTCTAAATAGAGCTGAATGGATCTCAAGCGTTGTTGTCTCATGATGAGGCAGTCAAGGATTTGAAAGGCCAGGGTTGGGATATTTTCATTAAGAAGT
Organism: Picea sitchensis; assembly: GCA_010110895.2. Lineage (NCBI taxonomy): Eukaryota > Viridiplantae > Streptophyta > Pinopsida > Pinales > Pinaceae > Picea > Picea sitchensis. The sequence goes on from SNQJ01S0188734.1 coordinate 2,392, forward strand.
TCAAAGGGTATAATCTTTGCGTGGCCAAAGAATTTGCCCAAATGTTTGATGGATACAGAGTGAAGGTTGGTGATATTTAGTTGGAGGTAACTGAAGATTTTTTGAGTGAAGCAACGGGGCCTCCTCTCTCTAGTCAGAAGTGGTTTAAGAACTCGAAGATTGACGAAGTGCCCTGGAGTCTTTTCATGACCTCCAGAAAGATTGATTGCTGTGAGAAAGGTATTCATGTTTCCTTGCTTAAGGTTAGGTGGCATGGTCTGTTATCAGTTATTAAACAATTTATTACCTGTGAGGGCCATTATGGCTTGGTTTTTCTTTACCATGTGCAATTTCTTATGCACTTTATAGGATTCCATTTGAATGTGCCATTTTATTTGCTAAGAAGTCTGTACAAAATGTCGAAAAAGATACAAGAAGCAGAGCCTCAACTCTAGCCTCTTTCGCCATGGTTTAATTAAAATGCGGTTGGTTCATCGTTTGAAAACCTTGGGTGATGATTGGGACATGTTCTTAGCTCGAAACAGTTTCGTTACAAACTTTCCTATAGAAACCCCTATGTTGGATAAGTCTCTGTTGGAGAAACATTTTGATTTCTCAAGTGACAAGCCAAATCCTTTGAAGAAAAACCCTCATCACGAGGTAGTACCCGATCAATTTTTACCCGGGAAATAGAATGTTGGATCTGAGTGAAATGAAACCACTGAGCATGAATTAGTTGTCAGCCTTAAAGCCACTGTAAAATCTGACAATAAAGACCCTTGTAAACAATCAAAATAGAAGCAAGCAGTGTTAGGGTTCCAAAATAAAAGGGTTGGTCGACTCATTTCGAGAAGTCCACGTAATCGATTTAAGCCTCACTTGATATCGATCAATACGATCGAGATCAATGAGGGTTCAAATCCTAAAATTGAGGATTTTCTTGTAGAAGAATATCCAGATTGTTATAAGTCGGACCCTAATCAACCATACGACTATGTTAACAATCTCCCACCATGTCTCGAGGATAGAAAGGGGTTTACTGGTATTAAGCTCGGTCAAGGGGCGACAACGGGTAGTGTTGATGTTCTTGCACCCAATTATATGCTCCCTCAACAGATCGACCCTGCTTTGAATTGCGAGGTCTGCTTGCATTGGATTGGGCAGTACTATATTTATATCCCCATTCTCCAAGCAAGAATCAAAGCACTCACAACTCACAATGAATCGTTGAAAAAAGAAAACCATGACCTCAAGGAAAATGAACAGAGACAAGCCAAACGTCTTAAGAAGACAAGCAACATCATAATAAATAATGCAGACAGTGTAAAGGCCGTAATCAATTTTAAGTTATCTTGATCCATATTAGTCATTTATTTAAATGATAAAATGGTTTTTTCCCTTTTATTACAGTAATGTTTTTTTTTTTTTTTTTNAAATCGGTTCAACTTGGATTTATTTTACCAATATAAGACTAGCTACAAAATCATGAGATTCTGTAGCCAGGTCATTTTCATATAAAAATTTAGTAATTATTTGTTAATAAAATATCTAACTTGATCCCATTTCGTTTTCCAGGATATGGTATATCTGATGTTGATCTTATGGGATGGAACATGTTCGATTTAGTTGATTAGTTTTTGCTTTGGTTTATTTTGTAAATAGTTAAAAACTTTCATAAATTTTGAAGATACAGTTTGATCATGAGTGGCTCTAGGCCCTCTATATCTATAATGTTTTGATCTTATGAGATATGATCCTATCTTAGAAGATAGGGAGTTTAGATTTCAAAAAACTCTTTAAATACTCTCTATTTTGGAAATGAAATGCATCTTGGCCTGGAACCAATTATGAATGAATGATTTTCAAGACTTATGGAACAACGTACAACTTTCGGATTTAGCCCACTGTAGATGTTGTTTCATTAACATTTTGTTTTATTTAATCTTTGGTATATTAATATGTCATGTAGCTTTAGACTCTTGATATGTTATGTTTTAGGATATTCTTGTTATAAAAATCGTTCATAATTTGTTGTTCCAGATATTCACACTGTGATCATTTTTTTTTTTAATTTGAATATCAGGATTTCTATTTGATGTTTAAGTTGGATAATGAAGTGAATGTATTACACACAGATTTCTCTGAATGTAATCATTGGAAATCATAAGATCACATAATTAATATGTGTTCCTTTTTCATTTTCTAATCCTGGCTGCCAATACATCTTTTAAATCCTTTAGAAGATAATACTACAGATCCTGTCAGAACCCCTACTCTTGGACTTGGAGGATCCGGTATCCCGCCTTCCCCATCTGGTTCATCTCCATCCTCTTCGGGAGGAGAGTCATCTGACGAAGGAAGTTTCTCATTTGAACCATCTTAGCCTTCGACACCACCTACACCCATGGAAAACCAAAACAATCCCGCCAGACCTACACCCATTTCCAAAACACCCAAAAAAATGGTTGCCTAAATTTGATCCAGATTCTAAGCAATCTGCTGAAGATCACATAAAGAAGTTTATGTTGGCCATAAGACTCTGAAGTGTAGAGCATGAAGACGTAGTATGAAAACTCTTTCCTTATACTTTTGAGGGAAATGTCTCCACATGGTATTTCACCCAACAACCCTAGACCATTGTCTCTTGGGACAAATTCGAAACCTGTTTCTTAGAGAAATTTGGAGATGATAAGTCCCCTTAGGTATTTGTTATGGAATTCTCCAGCCTAAAAATGAACCCTAAGGATAAAGTAAAATATTTTATCCAAAGATTCCTTACGTTAAAGAATCAAATTCCCACAAATTCAATGCCTGCTGAAAGTATGATTGTTGCATATTACACCAAAGCTCTACATAATAATATAGCAATTTGGGTTAAAAGGTCTAAAGAATCTACATTGTTGGAAGCCTTTGAGGAATCAAGCCAAATTTAAAAGGATTATATTAATCTTGAAAGACAATCTAAATAGTGAAACTAAAACAACTTCATCTTCTAAGAAGAAAATAGAAATCCTTACGAGACCTCCCCAAGTCAAAGGTCAACCAGAAACTTTAGACCTGGAAAGCTTGTAGAAAGCTTTTCAAAAACTATCAAATCAAGTCATTGACTTGAAGAGATCAGCCAAGGAGGCATCCTCAAGCAAAGGGGGTTTTAAACCCCCTTTCAGAAAACCTTTTCCTCCCAATCGACCAAACCAGACCACCGAAGGTCTCAATTTCGAAAGATTGCAATACACTTTACAAACCATTCTTGAAGCACATGATAATTCTGTACCTCCCGAAAGTTCAGAAGAAACAATTGAAGAAGAAGTAGTTGAGGAAGAGGATTCATCTCCCAATATCTTCAGACACTTTTCTGACAGTATCTTTCAAGCAAACTTTGAAACTGTCCACCCTTACAACACGAGAAGCAAAACACAAAGCAAATTGTCTTCTGAAATGAATAATAATGTGCCTCCAAAATAGTCGAAACAAGACGAAATAAAATAGAGTTTAGCAGCCCCAGTCTTGGAATATGACTTGATTGAAGATCTAAAAAAATTGAGGGCTAATATTTCTGTTTACAAGCTTTTAAAATTTCCTCTTATTTTGCAGAATCTGCTTCAAAATATCGCAGAAAACAGTAAGAACAACGATCCTAGCAGCAAGAAGACTGCAGAAATCAGTTCTAAAACAACCAAAAAGATCCCCACTAAAACGACATCTGAACTTCTGGATAAAAGGGATCTATCTAAAAAAACTATATCAAATATAGATAAAACTATTTCAAGGACAACGATGAAAAATCAACAGAATTTTGTTGTTAACACTCGTAAAAATGTCCCGCCTTTCTTATTAAATTTTGAAGTTTTCAATAGAAATGTACATAATTGCATGGTGGACTCTGGTGCCTCATCAAATGTGATGCCTTTATCTGTTTTCCAAAAAATTAACGCAGAAGTTCAACCTTCTAGTCTTAAAATCATTCAGCTCGATTGGACAAACGTTAATGAAATCAGTGAAATTAAGAATGTTCTGGTTAGGTTATGTTCTAATCCCAAGGTTCACGAAATTGTTGACATCATTGTTGTTGACATCCCAGAAGTCTATGGTTTATTTTTAAGCAGGGACTGGTCCGAGCAACTGCATGGTTACTTTGCCACAGACTGGTCTCATTTGTGGCTGCCGGAAAATGGACAGCCAAATAAAATCAGGATAAACCGTGAATGTTATCTCAAGCATATTGTGGCAGATTTGAATGATCCAAATGAACCTTTTACTGCATCCACTAATTCATTCAAAATGCAGGGAATGAACACTTTCTTTGGTAACTTCATGACTGAAATATCCCCCTTCACGGATCCCGGGCAACAATCAGAACTCATGAACTATACTCAGTCACTAGCTTTGCCAAATTTGTCGAACACTGCTGACGAAGCTCAGATATGGTCACTGTACTTCAACGGATCCAAATCCAAAGAAGGAGCCGATGCAAGATGTGTACTCATCGATCCCATAGGTAATAAGACTTTCATTTCCTATCGATTAGAGTTCGAGTGCACTAATAATACTGCCGAATATGAATCACTTCTACAAGGGCTTAAGAAAGCTTTGGATATGGACGTAAGAAATTTAATGGTGTTTGGTGATTCGGAAATTGTGGTCAGGAAGGTAAGAAACTCCATACATTGCTTGTCACCTCATCTGAGAAGTTACCAAACCGAGGTATGGAGTTTGATACAATTTTTTTTAGCATTTAACATCAATTCCATTCCTAGATTAAGTAATTCTGAGGCTGACTTATTGACTAATGTCGCTTCTAAACTTTTGCCCGCAGAAGGTCTTTCTCCGAATGCATTTTCGATTGAATTATTGTTCAGGCCATCGATCCATGATAACATCACCTATTGGAGAGTGCTCGACGATGATGAACATATCATCAACTTCTTACAGATGGAAGACACTTTCCAAGGTGCAATTATCGATGAAGGCACTCACAATGAAAACCTCCGCAACTTCACGGTAATATCAGATACTAGATCTCCTGAATCGACATCTGATATGGTAAACTCTATTCCTAGATCCATTGTAAGACTAGAAAAGTTTTATGATTTACATGATAAATTTAGAGGGCTAGTCAATTGTAAAACGATCAGTTCTTCCTTGACTTATGAAACGATAAATCTAGGGACTAAAGATAATCCGCAAAATATCAATTTGGGAACGGGATGCTCCGAACAAGAATGATCTTCCTTTATAAATCTGTTTAAATAATCCAAGGATATTTTTGCTTGGACATATGATGATCTTTAAAAATTTGATCCTAACATAATACAACATGTCATCCCCATGAAACCACAAACTCAACCTTTTCAACAGAAATTAAGAAAGATGCACCCCAAATTGGAACCGACTGTCAAGAAAGAAGTAAATAAATTACTAAATGCAAAGATAATTTTCCCAGTGAGACACACACAATGGGTGTCTAATCTAGTTAATGTAAGGAAGAAAAGCGGTGAAATTTGACTCTGTGTCGATTTTCGTAATTTGAACCGAGCGTCTGATAAAGACAATTATCCCGTTCCTCCAATGAAACAAATTATTCAGTAGGTATCTGGTTCCGAAATACTGTCACTGTTAGATGGTTTTTCAGGATACAACCAGGTCCTCATGTCTCCACCAGACTAGTTAAAAACCACTTTTCGTACCCCTGGGGCACTTATGCCTACAGGAAGATGCCTTTTGGACTCATAAATGTCGTGGCCACTTTCCAGAGAGCAATGAACATTGATTTTCGTGGCCTCATAAACCAATCAGTAGGGGTATCTCTTGATGATGTTACCGTTTTCTCCAAAAACAAGAAAGATCACTTGTCTCACCTTAGGACTGTTTTAAAACGATGCCGCAAGTATGGCATATCTCTCAACCCCAAGAAGTAAGTCTTTGCGGTGGAAAAAGGCAAACTTCTCGGGTTCATAGTGTCCAGTGACAGAATGATCATCGATCCCGAAAGAACTCGATCCATTTCCAAAATTCCCCCCCCTCCTCTAAAAAATCCATGCAATCCTTTTTAGGCCAGATTAATTTTGTGAGAAGATTTGTCCCAAGTTTTTCAGAAATGGTAAGACCATTACAAAATTTAATTAAAAAGGATGTTCAGTATCGTTGGGGACCATAGGAAAGTCAAGCTTTTGATTCCATAAAAAAATCCATAGTGGAATCCCCTTCCTTGACGAGTCCTGATTTCTCGCGAGATTTCACTCTTTACACTTTCGCCTCCGATCAATCTTATGTTGTTGTGTTAACACAAAAAAATGTTGAAAGCAATGAAATCCCTATTGACTTCATGAGCTCGGCTTTTAAAGGGGCTGAACTAAATTACCCAGCTGTAGATCAGCATGCGCATGCTATTTTCAAAGCAGTGAAACACTTCTGGTCATATCTGTTGAAATCCAGAACTAAAGTCATCGTTCCTTACCCTGTTGTAAGAAACTTATTAGTACAAAAGGAACTGGGAGAAAAACGGGCAAATTGGATGACATCGTTATAAGAATACGACCTCAAAATAATCATGCACAAATTATTAGAGGTCAAGGCCTATTTAAACTAGTCACTGATTAAGTTGAAGAACAAGAAAGTCAAATTAATATCTCAACTGTAAATCAACCCAATGAAAATCAGATCTGTTGCACACAAGTTGTTGCTAATTCTTGGTATGATGATACCAAATTTTATTTGACACATGAGTCTGCTCCTCGCTATATTGATCCTAAAGACAAAAGAGCACTCAGGTTAAAATCAACATCTTTCCAGCTCATAAATTATGTATTGTTTCGAAAGAATTTCGACGGAATTCTTATGTGTTGTTTAGAAAAAGAAGAATCAGGAAAAGTGTTATCTGAATTACATGCAGGTGAAGCTGGTGGATACTTCGGTGGAGACACCACTGCTCACAAAGTGTTTAGAGATGGGTACTATTGGCCCACGTTATTTAAAGATTCCCACGCATTATGTCGTAAATGCATAATTTGCCAAAAGGTTGTTGGACGAGTGAAAAAGACAACATTCCCTTTGGAGCTTGTTACTGTGGATTCACCTTTTCAGCAGTGGGGTATCGACATCATAGGGCCAATTAACCCCGCTTCTTCACAACAACATAAATATATCATTACAACAACGAATTACTTTACCAGATAGTCCGAAGCTGCACCTTTGAAAATGGTAAACACTAATCAGGTAGTATATTTCCTTAACTCGAATATTATTACTAGATTCGGTATCCCCGAATGTTTAGTCTTTGATAACACATATTATTTCTCATCCCTCGATATGAATGTATTCGCCTTAGAAAAAGGGATTAAACTGAAATATTATGCCAGCTACTACCCCCAAGGAAATGGCCTAGGAGACTCAACAAACAAAAATTTGATCAAGATCATTAAGAGGAGAGTCTTTGAAAACCACAAGAACTGGCACACCGCTTTGTTTAATGCACTATGGGCTGACATAGTAACACCCAAAGATTATGTTGGTAACTCTCCTTTCTTTCTCATTTACTGGAGAGAAGCAATCCTACCTCCTCATGTTCTTCTCCCATCTCTGCAACTATCGCTGAAAGTCCAAGAAGAGGTCTGCACGCCTCTATAAAGTGGAATCAATGCTTTATTAAAACTAGAGGAAGTAAGAGCACAAGCAAAAAAGAAGTTGGATCAACATCAATAGATTGTGAAAAGCTGGTTCGATTCGAATTCTTCTTCAAATAGGAACTTTGAGGTAGGAGATTTGGTTCTCAAATGGGATAAACCTCACGAGGGGAAAGGGGAACACACCAAGTTCTAGAACCTGTGGTTGAGACCTTTCTTAATCGCTGAAAAACTAGGTCCCAACTCTTTCCGTCTACACAATTTGGAGGGACGGACGGACACCTTCCCGGTGAATGGCCAAGCTCTAAAAATATATTTTTCCTGATGATTCCAGATTCACCTCTGTACATATTTTCTTTTTTTAATTTTTCTTTTTGTTTTTTATTTTGGTTCTTTTCATTTTTCTTGTTTTCACTACTTTCTGAATAAACTTATGTTTGTGTCACCTTTTAGTTCGTGAAGGGAAACCAGAATGCCTCATTATGAAGCAACAACCAAGGTCTTTTCAAAGCATTAATCTTGTAAATTGCTGAAACATAGACTAGCTAAAGAAAATTTATGTTCGAAGTAGGCTTCCTGGTTTCACTATATAATCACGAGAAGATACGATCATCATTAAAACTCTTTACGTTGTCCATGTTTTTAAAGAAAACAACTCAAGTATGTCTTCCTATCCTCGAAAAGTTTCTTATCAGAAAACTAAGTTCAGATCATGATGAAGGCCGTCAAACGAGAATTTAAATTGAAAAATATAAAGTTGTTCGAAGTCTGAAATTTTCAGCATCACCCCGCTCTCCTGAAGATCATAAAGTTTATGTCTAATTCTAAAATAACTTCTAGAGAGATGAAAGCACTACAGAGTGTGGGAAGTGTCTGTAAACCCACCGAGATACTGAACATGTCTACTAGAAACGGGTAAATGCATGCATGATGCGAAGACAACTTCATCGGGGTACTGAACAGGCCTGCTGGAAGCGAAGCAATGTCGAGTTCAAGAAAATTATCAGGTATAAATTTTGATATTAATCGTAAGTGCCCTTTATTTTGAATTGACAATTATTTGACAGGATAGAGGCATCAGAGTGGGTTAATTGACATCCCTGCCGAGGCTACAGACGCTTGTTGGCAACAACGACCCTGTCAACAGTATCGAAGTCATTGGCTTGAATATCGTTGCTCTTGTAATTAAAACTTGTCACCGAATTTCATTTGAATTGAAAGACATCTGAAGCTAGACTGAGTGATGTTTTTGTAATTTGATTGGAATGCTTGATTCCCTTCAATTGTTCTTTAAAATTTAATCATTCTAATTAGTCCTAACATGAACTCGTCGGTGATGCATAGATAAATGCTTCTCCCAGTAAGTCACCATTGTTGGCAGTCCTACATGTTTTTGCTATTTTGAACAAAAAACGACACTTCCTATAGGGTCCTTCACCTCATCATGTAAATATCACTATCTGGGGGTGATTATCGGATTATAAAAGATGTTTGATTATTCTTGTTTTATTTTTATCTTGCATTTTCATGCTTGATTCATGAATGAAAGCATGAATCAACATGGAAACTTAATTTCGTATTATATCCCTATTCAAAGCCTGGTTTTTAAAGGTTCATTGTGATTACATCTACTTCATATTTCTTACTTGAATGATTTTCCTTTTGAGTTTATCGAATATCGATATAATACCCATGTTGATTTGCATTTGGACTGTAAGCTTATTTATTTGAATCCTTTGTAAATCAACTATAATGCCAAATATCGATTCACATTTGGATTGTAAAAACATATCCATTCCAACCCTTTGCAAATCGACTATATTCATTACATGATGTGGGAATTAAACACACGAGAATTGTATCCTGTACTTCATTTTGGTTGGAAAAATAAATTGACAGGCTTCTCATTACGAGTTAAGGGTTTGTGTAATGCTATGTACTCGGAGCTTTCATTATTAGGAGTGTTCAAACTCCATAACCGAGACCTTCATGTGTATGCTGTGATTGTGCAGGTGTTTTGTTTGTTTTTTTTTCCATGGTATGAACTCAAACTTGTCCTTGTTACTTCTGACATCTAAACCCATAGCTAGCCTGGGTCACCCCTGTCACAGTCTGGTCATACTCTCAATGGATCCTATTTTTCGAATAGAGACAAATGGATCTCAAGCGTTGTTTTCTCATGATGATGCGATCGAGGATTTGAAAGGATAGGGTTGGGACATTTTCATTAAGAAGTTCAAAGGGTATAATCTTTGTGTGGCCAAAGAATTCACCCAAACGTTTGATGGATACAGAGCGAAGGTTGGTGATATTCAGTTGGAGGTAACTGAAGATTTTTTGAGTGAAGCAACGGGGCTTCCTCTCTCTGGTCAGAAGTGGTTTAAGAACTCGAAGATCGACAAAGTGCCCGAGAGTCTTTTCATGACCTCCAGAAAGATTGATTGCTGTGAGAAAGGTATTCATGTTTCCTTGCTTAAGGTTAGGTGGCATGGTTTGTTATCAGTTCTTAAACAATTTATTACCTATGAGGGACGTTATGGCATGGTTTTTCTTTACCATGTGTGATTTCTTATGCACTTTATAGAATTCCATTTGAATGTGTCGTTTTATTTTCTAAGAAGTCTGTACAAAATGTCGAAAATATACAAGAACCAGAGCCTCGACTCTAGCCTCTTTCACCATGGTTTAATTAAAATGTGATTGGTTCATCGTTTGAAATCCTTGGGTGATGATTGGGATGGGTTCTTAGCTCGAAATGGTTTTGTTACAGACTTTCCTATAGAAAGCCCTATGTTGGATAAGCCTCTGTTGGAGAAACATTTTGATTTCTCAAGTGACAAGCCAAATCCTTTGAAGAAAAACCCTTGTCATGAGGCAGTACCCAATCTATTTTTACCCGAGCAACAGAATGTTGGATCTGAGTCAAATGAAACCACTGAGCATGAATTAGCTATCGGCCTTAAAGCCACTGTAAAATATGACAGTAAAGACCCTCGTAAAAAATCAAAACAAAAGCAAGCAATGTCAGGGTTCCGAAATAAAAGGGTTGGTCAGATCATTTTGAGAAGTCTGCGTAATCGATTTAAGCCTCATTGATCTCGATCAATACGATCAAGATCAATGAGGATTCAGATCCTGAAATTGAGGATTTTTTCGTAGAAGAAGATCCAGATTGTTATAAGTCGGACCCTAATCAACCATACGACTATGTTAACAATCTCCCACTATGTCTCGAGGATAGCAAGGGGTTTACTAGTATTAAGCTCGGTCAAGGGACGACAACGGGTAGTGTTGATGTTCTTACACCCAATTATATGATCCCTCGACAGATCGACCCTACTGTGCATTGCGAGGTCTGCTTGCATTGGATTGGTAAATACTATACTGATATCCCCATTCTCCAAGCAAGAATCAAAGAACTCATAACTCACAATGAATCGTTGACAAAAGAAAACCGTGACCTCAATGAAAATGAACAGAGACAAGCCAATCATCTTAAGAAGACAGGCAACGTCATAATAAAGAATGCAGACAGTGTAAAGGCCATAATCAATTCCGAGTTATCTTGATCCATATTAGTCATTGGTTTAAATGGTAAAATGGTTTTTTCCCTTTTATTACAATCATGTTATTTTTTTTTAAATCAAATCGGTTCAACTTGGATTTCTTTTACCAATATAAGATTGGCTACAAAATTATGAGATTATGTAGCCAAGTCATTTTCATATAAAAAATTAGTAATTATTTGTTAATAAAATATCTAACTTGTTCCCATTTCGTTTTTCAGGATATGGTATATCTGATGCTGATCTTATGGGATGGAACATGTTCGATCTAGTTGATTAGTTTTTCCTTTGGTTTATTTTGTAAATAGTTAAAAACTTTCATAAATTTTGAAGATATAGTTTGATCATGAGTGGCTCTAGGCCCTTTATATTTGTAATGTTTTGATCTTATGAGATCTGATACTATCTTAGAAGATAGGGAGTTTAGATTTCAAAAAAATCTTTAAATACTCTCTATTTTGTAAATGAAATGCGTCTTGGCCTGGAACCAATTATGAATGAATGATTTTCAAGACTTATGGAACAACTTAGAACTTTCGACTTTAGTCCACTGCAGATGTTGTTTCATTAACATTTTGTTTTATTTAATCTTTGATATATTAATATGTCATGTAGCTTTAGACTCTTGATATGCTATGTTTCAGGATATTCATGTTATAAAAATCGTTCATAATTTGTTGTTCCAGATATTCACACTGTGATCACTTTTTTTTTTTAATTTGAATATCATGATTTCTATTTGATGTTTAAGTTGGATAATGAAGTGAATGTATTACACACAGATTTCTATGAATGTAATCATTGGCAATCATAAGATCACATAATCAATATGTGTTCCCTTTTCATTTTCTAATCTTGGTTGCCAATACATCTTCTGAATTTATTTGGAAAGGTTATTATAAAGTCTATTGCAGATTTATCTCGTAGGCATTATAGCTGGATGTTCTTCATTTATACAGAGGCTCAGACACATCTCAGGAATTGACATCAGGTTACTTCTTTGCATTTCTAATTTCTATCATTTACATATTAGTGAGACCAAAAAGTTTAATATTAGATTTTGACTATCTGTACATCTGTGTTTCATGGTTTAGTTAAATTCAAGATTCGTTAGATTTATAAAAAAGAAACAAAAAATATTTAAATGTGCTTTCTTTATCTGCTTCTCAAAAGAAATTATTATTACATTGATTTTGCAAGTTTCCAGTAAATCTTGCAAACTGTAAATGGTGTTCATAAGTGAGATTCTTATGTTTTCTTTTTCTGCTTAAATACATTTACAATAGTTATATTAGAGTATGTATATATATATATCATAGTTTTTGTAGTATTAGTTAGTTATCCCTTTTTCTCTATTTTAGGACTTTAGATTGGCTAATGGATCCATTAAACCTGCCTTAACAAGTTACATCAAATGACTTGGGTTACTTAGACAACCTCAGACCATACTTATTCTTCCAGTTGACAGACAGTCAATTTTGCCAGCCAACAGTATGGTAAGAGAATCTCTACTTTCTTTCTCTTTACTGTAGAAAACAAACCTCTTTCTCTTTACCATAGGCATCAACCCAGGGAAGATCCTAGATGTGAACATAAAAGGAATGCAATAGTGAGAGGACGGACAAGCAGGTGCGAAAAAGAGGCTACTTCACTCTACTCGAGGAAAATGTGCTTATCTAAGAATGTGTTTAGGATCTGAGGCATGTACAAGTATCCATAGATTGAATTTGTTAAACAGTGGCAGGTTTGAGCTCGGAATCTGGTTCCCTGGATTATCATAAGTTGTTCTCTCTTCTGACCTTTGGACATCGTATTGACAGTTGTTTGTTTGACCAGTCAATTCAACAAGGATATCACAAGCATGTTGAGCCTGTATAGAGCTTCCCAACCCACATTTGCTAGAGAAATCATTTTGGATGAAGCTAGAAACTTCACTACAAAATATTTAAGAGAAGCTCTTATGAGAAGTGAGATTTTCACTACATGGAGCACTATCACTACAATCTGAGATTCATTAGATCAAATCCAAATTTGAGTGGTAAATTTAGAAAACAAAATATGTTATTGATGGAATTGGACATAATAGGAGAAATGATTAAGAAAATTCATACATTACGTTGTTAAATAATTTATTACACCGCTACCACTATGAAGTCCTAGTATGTTTAATTCACAGAAATTGGGATAAGATGTTAAAAATCCTATTATTGGGGGGAAATTTATTGTAAAGTCCACCTGGAAAATGCTCGAAAATGTAGCAACGCCAAGCCGCAATTTCTTTCCAAAGACAGTTAGAAGGTGGAGTGGAGGATGCCATGATGGGATTCTCTCGCATGGTATCCATCCATATGTATATGAAACCACACGTCTTCGGGCCAAGGAGCTTGATCTCCCCCAAATGCAATATCCACAAATAAAACCCAAATTTAAAATGTAAAGACCAAAGTTGTCGGAATGAGTTTGTAAAACTATATGTATCCAATGGCGAAGCAGGTTTGTAATACTGATGGTAAGGATGAACTGTGATAGGGTTTCACAAGGAACAACTGGGAACACTCACAATTTGGAGTCAATGAATAAATACACATGGGAGATCAGGCGGTGAAAAATGCATGTTGAAGAAATAAGATTGTTTGCTTTATAGATGGTCAATTCTTATAGGCCTTCGACATATGAGGAAGTCCTTCAGAGAAACCTCCCCTTAAAAACACCTTCGGTGTAATTAATACATTAATTAATTATACTAGTGTACATGTGTAGGGAATGTGTGAGTAGCTAGCAGACACAAAGCCTACACATATGCTAACGATAAACAATCAATGCCTCTAGTGCATAGTTCCTATATGATCACAATAAGACATGTAGGACAACAAATGCATCATTTAGTAATTATAACTAACAAAACTACAATAACTCATCAAGAATTGATCACCACACTTAGAATATAAAAAAGGAAATCATAATGAGTGTTTTGGAACCAAGTGAGAAATCAAGAGTGGCATGACTAATCCCATAATAATTTTCTCAACTAACATCGAATCATCCTTCCTTCCTAACATACTTCCATCTTACATCCTATCCTTTCCTCTGTTGAACTAAGTTGGATCGTCAACTATATTGACCTAAATCCAGATAGAACCCGTAAGTGGAAGTGTCATACATCTCAACCAAGCTTCCCCAACAGGCAACTAGAAGTCACCATCACACATCTAGGGGAGTGTGAATTCACACAACCCTCCCACGACTCTAGGGTTTTGGAGGATAAATGGTGGGCAATAAGTCTACCCAATTTTGGAGGATAAATGGTGGGCAATACCTCCACCCCTCCTCATAGAACTAGGGTCAACACCCTACATCAAGCCATATTGTACAACTATTATTCTTAGAGTCACGTCATCAAACAACCACTCCGTGCAAGTTGTTCATCCTGTCAAAACCACACTTAACACAAATCATAGAAATATTTCTAATCTTAAATTAAATAATAAGTGAAACTTATAACATATTCTATTTTTTTTGTATGTCTACGACATCCAAGTTACCTCGACACTACAATCATTTGGCTATCACGTAGCTCATCAAGCTATACGTTAGTTCACTAATAATTCATATCCATACATATACATCACAATTTCATAAAAGAATCAACATCTATATTAATGTTCAATTAAGAAGTGTATGTTGACATGTTTAACCAAATAACATAATGATCAACATCATGAACATATGACAATAAAAATAATATTATGCAACACATAAAAAGTTCTATATGTACACCTATCACATTTCTATATTAGTTTCACTAAGTCCAAATAGTTACTTAAAAATGAATTACTATGATAAGAAAATGAAAGTTCTAACTTCCTTAGGCCAAAATATGGGGTGTTACATACACCTACCCTTCAAGAAACTTCATCCCGAAGTTATGGTTGTTCATAAAATAAGGAAAATTCATGAGACAACTACTATGTGTCTTCCTTGATAGAACTCATGTGCTATAATGGTACCACTAGACCTTTAGTTGATGAAAAACATGTTGAATCTAGTAATATATTGGTTGAGACTACCCCTATTCAACATTCTTCTTAATATGCCCCAACTCTATTTTATTACAACTAATAATTAATTTAATGAAAATACACACTTCTCTTATATATTTATCCTTCCTAAGTTCTATATTAAAGTACAGTGTAGTAGTTTGTCCACCAATTATAATCTTATCTTGTTATTGGTTTTGTAGTTAAGTGAATCTTATATTGAGTTCAATCATAGTTTCATTAAGTCATACACACAATCCCACATGTGATATCTTGATAATTATAAACAATCACTATTGAATTTGATTATCTCTTTAGGTTGATAATACAAATGTGCTTAGGAACATTGACTAAGATATTGCTAATTGATTTTCATTTGATGTCGTCACTTCATGGTTTATTTGGTCAACGTCCCCAATCACTCTTCCTTTTAAGTCATAAAAATTGTATCTTGACCAAGTAAAATGTCGAGTGTAGGAATCTCTTCTTATTAGTCGAGGATTATCAAGAATACACTATTAAAAATGTCCCTATATGTAATGAGTACCATCCTGACAAGCGGTTTAGTGAACATTCCTATACCAATAATAAATTACTAAGGTTATATTCTCCCTTGTGATCAATACAAACCATGCTTATGACTATGTGATAATTGAAATATTTGATCACTGATCTGAACCCGGGGGGTGATTAGTTTCCAATGATTGGTTGATT